>APFE030194196.1:0-24247 GCA_000404065.3 Pinus taeda | reverse complement strand
AGGCTAGTCTAGGCTAGAGTAGTCCAAAATAAGCTAGGTTAGAGTTGGTTATGTCATGATAGGTTAGAGTGTAGGCTAAGCTATGATAAGCTAAAGTAGGTTAGGATAGGGTCGTTTAGGCTAGAGTAGGGTAGGCTAGGATGTATTTGGCTAGGCTAGAGTAAGCTAGGCTAGGTTAGTCTAGAGTAGGCTAGGATATAGTAGGTTATGCTAGGCTGAGCTAGCTAGAGTAGGCTAGGCTAGGTTATTCTAAGCTAGGGTAGGTTGGGCTAGAGTAGGCTAAGGTAAGCTAGGCTACATTAGGTTAAAGTAAGTTAGGCTAGGCTAGAATAGGCTAGGATATATAATATGGTTAGAAAGAGTAAGGAAGGCAAGGCTAAGTTAGGTTGGATTAGATAAGTTAGTCTAGAGTAGAATAGACTACACTAGTCTTAGAGTAGGATATGGTAGGCTAGAGTAGCTTAGAGTGGGGTAGGCTACGATAAACTGTATTAGGCTTGTCTAGGCTTGGATAACATAGGATTAGAGTAAGATAGGGTAGCCTAGTCTAGGATAAGCTAGGGTAAGTTGGAATAGGATAACTTAGAGTAGGTTAGAGAAGGCTAAAGGACACTAGGCTACAATAGGTTAGAATACGAAAAGTTAGGCCTTGGAAGGCTAGAGTATTCTATGGTAGGCTAATATAGAGTAGGTTAAACTAGGGTAGACTAAGCTAGAATAGGCTAGAATATGGTAAGCAAGAGTAGGCTAGAGCAAGCTAGACTAGAGTAGGGTATGATAAGAGAGGATAGAGTAGGTTAAGATAACATAGGCTAGGCTAGAGAGGTACATACTAGAGTAGGATAGGTCAGGTAGGTTAGGTTAAGATTTGATAGGTGTGGCACATTCTAGAATTGACACTTGACATAGTGTGGAGATGACACATCAATAATTGATGAGGAAAGTTCAACTGGCAATGCATGGAAACCTAGTTGGAAGATTAGGTGCTCCAATGGGGGGCTTTCCCATGGCACCTTAGAACACCAAAAGCCTTAATTTGGTCAAATAGTTGGCATTAATGGGGCTTAAACCCACAACTTATGGAACAACAATTCAACGAATTATCCATTGAGCCATGACTAGAAGGTGTGATATCTAGACAATAAAGAATATGTATATGTTTTGAATGTCATGTATGATGAAAAAGGGGTGGGTGGAGCCTGCCAACCTTGGCATCTCTTCCAAACTAAAGTCTGATAAATATTCACTAGCGAAGGCTGACAACTCTGCCACATACATTACTACATAGCCGCATGATTGGATGATGATGTGGGTGCTGAAACCTATTGGTTTTATATTTGTGCTATAGAATGGTTCGTTATATATTAATATTGAATTCTTGACAGAATATATGAACTAGGTTGGTGTTAATATATATGTGTGGACAACCATATGAGTAGCCATTAGAAGAAATATGCACACGAAACAAACAGATGTGTTACATTGTTTATTATTGCAAAGGGTTCAATTGAATATGTATAACATTTTGTAGTCATTACAAAAAATGTGCACACAAACCAAACAATTGTGTTACATTATTTATTATTGGGAATGGTTCAAATGAATATGTATAACATTTTGTTTGTAATTGGATGGAAATCTAACAATATGCACATGCATGGAATATTATTATTATGGGATATTGTTTGATGTAATGTTCGGATATAACATTATTATTATAATACACCGATGGGATTAAACCATACACCATATACATTACATGGTTACAACAACAATTTAAATATATGCCATTTTTTAATAAGAAAGGGGCACAATTTTTGCGAGCTCAACCCTGGGGATGCGAAGCCCCAACATAATATAAACACAAAAGATTTGAAATTAAGTGATATTGTTGAGGATATAATGTTTCGATGTGCCAAGAGCGTTTAAGACTTATATTTGGTCTGTGTATTTTTGTATGTAAGTGGTTTTTGGAGCTTGATTTTATAGCAGCCAATGAAGGTTTTTGGTGGCATTTTAGAGACAACTCCTTGGTAGCAAAAAAGGTCAGTTTAGTAGCAAATGATCAATTTTGTAGCAATATTTTGGAGGATTTTTTTCTTATTGTAATTTCATTTTTGGCGAGAATAATAAAGAGGCCACTCTCTTGGAGACATTTCGAGGAGATGTAGTCCACACCAAATGAATTGATGAGCCTCATCATTGGGTAACTATATGGACCTTAATACACCTCCTATCTTATTCAAAACAACTCTTCGTATAACTTCTTACATATTTTGATTGTATTTTGCTTTATGAGATGAGTCAAAGTGCGATATTATGCCTAGTGGACTAATGTGCATTGATTGCAGGTTTTTGAGAGAAAATCATGGAAATTTTAGCTAATTAAGGGTTGAAAATTGAATGAGACAAGGAGGAGATGTTGTAGGAGGTAGATACTCCTCATTTACTCCTCACTCATTCGAATATTCCTCCATCAATCACACTCGCTCAGAGTTGCAAGCAACCAAGTCATGGAGATCAAAATGCAGTCGGGCAAGTGGCAGTTAAAGAGCTAGTTTATCTCGAGTTTGGGATTTGAGCCTCCCTAGATTTAAGGAATTCGTTGGAGAATTCAATTGTATAAATAAGGAGGCCTAAAGCCTCATTAGGACTCAAATTTTTGTTGTAAAAACACTAGTCATTTTTGAGTTCACGACTTGTGGAAGACATTGTGATGTAATTTTTTATTTTGATATTGAGAATGAGCATTTCCTTGATTCAACACTGAGTTGACTCACAGGGCTAAAGCTCTTGGGTTAGGGCCAAACCCAAGCAATATAGACTCCTCTTCTTGTATTTGTATGTTTAGATTGATTTCATAGATTAATGGTTGAATTGTCTTCAGTATTATTTCATTGCAAGTAGTTGTGGATTTGATTAAGTTTGTTTCCATTTGTGCTTTACTTCAGCAGTAGCTTAGAAGAGATAAAAGAACATCAAAAAGATGTCAGCGGGTGGATTTTTCCTCACTCCTCCCTTCAGGGATCATGGTTTGAGGAAAAATCTCCTATGCAACCCCAAAAAGACAAAACTCTGATTTCTCATGGAATTTAGGGTTTTCTGTTACTTAGGCCAACATTTGATCAGTTTGCAAGAATAGGATTTAGTTATCATTTCTTCTATCTTCAGTATTACATTATATCTCATCAATGTTTCATCTTATTCTGCAATTTTTTCCCATACGTGAAATAGGCAACTAGTTCATGAAATTTTGTTTTCCTTAGTTAATAGAAATCCTTCTTGTTTACATGATTTTTGGATAAATGTCAATGGTTGATTCAGTGCAGGAGTTTCAGAAGTACCAAGAGATTTCATGCTCAACAACCTCATTCCAACTTCATCCATCCATGGTCATCACTTTCTTCCACTAAAACCCTCAACAATTTCATCATTTCACAAAAGTACTTCTCCAAGCTTGTTGAGCAAATCCAGCCTCTCCCAACTCTGGTTTTGAGCTCTGTAGGAGTCCTAGACACTCCCTTGCCTCATTTCATCCACCATTCATCTTCCCTAAGCCTTCCATCACCTTCAAAATCCTTCCTTTTGCTCTCAGTTGTATCCTGTAGGAGTACAGGGGATCCTGTAGGAATTTAGGAGATCATGTAAAACGCATTAGGACATCTTGTACGCTGACCTGTAGTGGCATGTTTTGAGGCCGAATTATGGAAAAAGGCCCTAGGAAGATATAAAAGGACCCCTACTCTTATCCCAAGCCTTTTGACCATTCACCATCATCCCTAAGCCCCCTGCCACATCACCAAAAGAAGTTAGCTTTCACACTTTCACATAAAAAAAATAAAAAGAAAAGCAGATTTATTTTGTTCATCTACATACACAACAATAGAATGTTTGATGTTTTAATTTGCATGCCTAGTACAGTAGGATTGTATACATGTTAACTTAGCATTCTTTTGAAGCAAAACCTCTTAGCAGTTCATTAGAAGAATGGTGTGTTTTAGCATTGGATTTCAGTTTTTTCCCTTACTCCAGTAGGCAAGATTTTTCTTAGTGTAGATTTCTCTTTCCCTCATTTGTAATCAAGCTTCTTCTGAATCAATAGAAGTTTGATTTGGAAAGCCTTAGTGGTCTATTGCCAACTTAGCAGTGACAAAGAGAAGACCCATCACATTTACTTGTGTATACAACACTGTCAACTCCAAGTTTGTACGAACCCCGGGTTGATAAAGTAAAGTTGTTAGCCCCAGGAGTTGCAACATTCTTGCTGTAATACTGGCGCTCATCACTTTTTGGCACCGTTGTGGGGGAGGTGTCTGAGTAATATGTGATTTTTGTTTTCTTTCTTTCATTCCTTATCTCTGACATTATGATATTAGTTTCATTTCTGCAAAAGTAATTTAGTTTTCTTTCTTTTCCATTTTGCATTAGTTGTTTTCATTTCCATTCTGCAAGTGAGATTTCATTCCTGGTGAGATAACTATCGATCCTTGTGTACCAAGCATGGGGTGTTTGTTTGAGACCATACAATGCTCGCTTGAGTCTATGCGCATGAGAATCCCGTTAAAATGTCCCAAAACTTTCTAGTTGCTCAATGTACACCTCCTCCTCAATAACCCCATTGAGAAATGTTGTTTTTACATTCATATGGTGGATCCGCCACCCGATCTACATAGCTAGAGGAAGAATTAATCTGATGGACGAGTACCTTGCTACAAGAGAAAAGCTATCCTCAGTCAATTCTTAAATTGATAAGTTTTTGTCTTAATTGTTAATTGTCTTAAGTAGCCATTGTCTTAAATATAAACTTTTGTCTTAAATATAAATTTTTGTCTTAAAATATTTTTGTCTCAAATTATTTTTGTCTTAAATTTTATATTTAACATAATTCAATTGATATTAAATTTTAATGTAAAATAACTAGAATAAAAAGTGACTTTTTAAGACAAAAGATTTCTTTTGTCTTAAAAAAATGTCTAAAAAGTGCCCTTAGTGTAGTAGTGATATATTTACACCTAGATTCCACAACTGTAGATACGTGAAAAGTAAAATATCGAATAGTACTAGCTTTGAGTTGAATAACAAGTCACTATTCTTTTAGGGCTAAGTAACAACCTTACAAATTTTACGAATGGTAAGCATAATCAAGTATAATTATTTTTTGTAAAGAACTAGCATACATGCATATAACAATATATACATGAATTTACCAATACCCAAAAATGTATAAACAAAAGATTTAATTAAAACTAAAGGCTCGATAGGGACTGGATATTTATTAAAATATGATATATAATTGCTTCAATAAAAATGGAAATTCCCAATATGTGCACAAAAAGAACACTCATAGTCATAAAGGTGGAAATAAAAAATACATTGATAATTACACTTTAGCTTTAACATTGACAAAGTGAAATTTAGGGGTTCATAACCCTCACCCCTCTGAGTACTTTGAAAGAATGATAACACTGATATTATCAAAATATGCATATCTATAATGATAATACAATCCTCACAGCTATACATTTTGAGAAAAAGGCTCTTGATTGTGAAAAGAACCAAGTTATTGTTATTAAAAGAAAAGCAAGTTATGACTAGGGTATGCCAACTACCAATAGTAACTCAATATACTCAACCAACAGTTAATAATTGAAAATAGTCATTTAGGGAAATGAAGCACCACATTCCTATTTCATACAAAAATGTTATGATAATTTGAAATTGATACAAAACTAGTGGTAAGAGTGAGACTAGCTCCATGTCTCTTATAGACAGACAACATGAAATCCTCCCATGAATAGCTATTCAAATATATGTGTGTGTTCGTTTGTGTAATGGGAATTAATAAAGAAATTCATGATTGAGGGTTTATTATATAAGACAAAAAAGAATAGAGGGTTTCATTCTTATGTGTAGAGTTTTTCGTTCTACCTAGGGAAAAGAAAGAAGAGAAGGTGTCGTTGGTAGTACTGGTTGCCACACTCACCACAAATTTTGTGAGAATACATAATAAATAGAAAAAACACAGAAAAAAACGAACTCACAGTTAGTATCTTGCCAATATTGTGAAGTAAAAACCTTGATATAATAAAAAACAAGTTATGACTAGAGCATAGGGTTGAGTAAAGAGGAAATACTTTGGAAAATAACAATTTATAAAAACCATGGGCATTAATTTGTGAGAGAAACCTCAAGAAAAGTAACAAGCCACTATGCTTTGAATGAAATCCTTCGTCACAGACCTCGAATCACCTTACAATTAAACTATTGGCATAAACATTAGAGGGGAATATCCCAGTAATGTGAAAATTAAAAGACAAGAAATTTTTTAAGAGAAACGAAGAATGTGCAGGATAGAAAAACGAAGAAATTTAACGAAATTTGTTCCAAAATTCGATAACTTAAAATGCATTCAAAATATAGTAGGCCACACCATCAACTCCTAATACTATTATTCCATGGTCAGAATATAAAATGTGTTCAAAATTTACAAGAAGAGGAATAATAGTGTTCGCAACATAGTAAAGAAATTGATAGAGCGATCTACCAATTATGTCGGTGGGGTTGGGGAAGGGTCATTACCCTAATCAACACCATCCAAAATTTTTATTGAACCTCAATTTCTCATAATGTCAATCATTATAATTACTACTGAAATGTAAAAGATCTCAATGGCACATCTACTATTTGCATGAGTTTCGTATTGACATGGATGCCAACTTGGGTCCAGGTGTAATGCATGCCAATATCCTTCTTGTGTGTGTGCACATATATATCTATCTCTCTCTATATATATAGAATATGTGATGCACGTGGAAGAAAATGCAACATTGAAAAACTACAAAGCATAGTGTATAACATATCTATATTAAACATATATATGTTAACATACCCCACCATAAGCATGGCTATGTTACATATCGATTAATGAGTGTTATATATTTTATAATCTTTGTTACTCTTTTTTTTAGTGAAATCCTCCATCACGGTCTTCAAATATCCTTACAATTAAACTATTGGCATAAACATTAGAGGGGAAATATCCCAGTAAAGTCAAAATGAGAAGAGAGGAAAAATTTCAAGAGAAACATAGAATGTGTGGGACTGAAAAAGGAAGCAATTTAACTAAATTTGTTCCAAAATTTGATAAATTATAATGAACCAAAGATACAATAGGCCACACCATAAACTCTTAAGACTATTATGCCATGGTCACAATATAAAATTTGTTCAAAATTTGCAAGAACAAGGACAATAGAGTTTGCAAGATAGTAAAAAAAAGCATAGAGTGATCTCTCGAGAAGCTTCATGAAAAATGATATTGTGTTGGTGGATTTGGGGAATGGTTGTTACCTAAATCCCCTCCATCCAAAAAAATGATTGAACCCCAATCATTCATAATTTCAGCCACTATAATTACTATTGGAATATTAAAGATCCCAATGGCACATCTACCATGTGCATGAGTGTTGTATTGATATGGATATTGATATTGATATGTTAGCATACTCCGCCATGAGCATGGTTATGTTACATATCGATCAATGAGTGCTATATATTTAATACCCTTTATTTTGAGTGAAATCCTCCATCACAGTCCTCAAATCACCTTAAAAATAAACTGTTGGCATCAACATTAGAGGGGAAATACCCTAGTAAAGTGAAAATGAATAGAGG
Organism: Pinus taeda; assembly: GCA_000404065.3. Lineage (NCBI taxonomy): Eukaryota > Viridiplantae > Streptophyta > Pinopsida > Pinales > Pinaceae > Pinus > Pinus taeda. The sequence goes on along the minus strand of APFE030194196.1, from coordinate 16,573 downwards.
AAAAAATTTAAGAGAAACGTAGAATGTGTGGGATAGAAAACAAAGCAATTTAACTGAATTTGTTCCAAAATTTGATAGCTTAAAATGCACCAAAGATACAGTAGGACACATCATCAACTCCTAAGACTATTATCCCATGGCCAAAATCTAAAACTTGTTCTAAATTTAACACAACAAGAATAATAGGGTTTGCAAGATAGTAAAGAAAATCGTAGAGAGATATTTCGAGAAGCTTCATGCAAAATGAGATTGTCTCGGTGGGGTTGGGGTAGGGTCATTATTGTAACCTCCACCATCCGAAAAATTGATTGAACCCCAATCGTTCATAATGTCAGTCACTATAATTACTATTGAAATATAAAATATCCCAAGGGCACATCCACCATTTGCATGAGTTTCGTATTTATATGTATGCCAACTCAAATACGGGTGTAATGCATACCAATATCCTTTTTGTGTGTGTGTGTGTGTGGATATATATATATATATATATATATGGAATATGTGATGCACAGATCTCCATATCCAAGAACATGCAACATTGAAAAAATACAAATCATAGTATATATCATATCTATATTAAAAATATATATGTTAACATACCCCGCCATGAGCATGGCTAAGTTACCAATACTACATAAAGGGGGGTTTTAAAGTAGGATAGGCTAAGCTAGAGTGGGCTAGGATATAATAATGGACTAGGCTACACAAGGATAGAGTAGAGTAATTTAAACAAGGATAGAATAGGCTAGGCCACGCTAGACTAGACTAGGCTACGCTAAGGTAGGATAGAGTAGGCTAGGCTAAGCTAGGCTAGAGTATGCTAGGTTAGGCATGAGAAAGCTAGAGTAGGTTAGGTTATAGTATGCTAGGCTTAGTTAGGTTAGAGTAGGATAGACTACGAAACACTAGGGTAAGTTGGGATACAATAGTTTACGCTAGAGAAAGGTAGGCCATGTCAGGATAGAGTAGGCTAGACTAGGCCATAGAAGGCTATGCTAGGTTAGGAGAGCCTAGTCTAGAATAAGCTAGGCTAGAGTAGGCTAGGTGAGTAGTCTAGGCTACATTAGGCTAGAGTAGAGTAGGTTAGGCTAGGCTAGACTAGTGTAGGCTCGAGTAGAGTAGTCTAGGCTAGAGTAGGCTAGACTAGTTAAGGGTAGGCTAGGCTAGGCTAAAGTAGACTACACTAGGTTAGGCTATGTTAAGCTAAGGTAGGCTAAAGTAGGTTAGTCTAAGCTAACCTATGCTAGGTTAGAGCAGGCCACACTAGGCTACACTAAGTCAGGCTAGAGAATGCTAGGCTAGGCCATGTTAAGCCATGAGAGGTAGAGTAGGCTAGGCTAGACTAGGCTAATATAAGTTAGAGTGGACTAGGCAAGGCTATACTAGGATAGAGTATGCTAAGCTAGGGTTGGCGAGACTGGGTTAAGCTAGGCTAGGCTAGGCAAGAGTAGGCTAGAGTAAACTAGGCTAGAATAGACTAGAGTAGGCTAGGGTAGGGAAGAGTAGCCACCACAAGAATAGGGAAGAGTAGGCTAGGCTAGTCTTGAGAAGACTAGGCTAGGCTAGATTAGGGTAGGCTAGGCTAGAGTAGGTGAGCCTAGGCTGGAGTAGGCTAGGCTAGGCCACGCTAAGTTTAGTTAGACTAGAGTAAGCTAGGCTAGGCAAGACTGGGCTAGGGTAGTCTAGACTAGGTTAGGCTATAGAATGCTAGACTGAGCTAGGTTAAGTTACAGTAGGCCTACATATCTTAGAGAAGACTACGCTAGGCTAAGGTAGGCTATGTTTGGCTAGAGTAAACTAGACTAGGATAGGCTATGACAGGGTAGGCAAGAGTAGGCTAGGCTTGGCTAGAGTATGATTCAATAGAGTAGGCTAAGCTATCCTAGAGTAGGATACAATAGAGTAGGCTAGGGTAGAGTAGATTATGCTAGAGTAGGCTAGGCCAGGCTAGAATACGCTAATCTAGATAAGAGTGGGATATAGTAGACTAGGCTAGGTGAGGATAGAGTAGGCTAGGCTAGGCCAAGGAAGGAATCAATAGCCTAGAATAATGTAGGCTAGGGTACTCTAAGCCAAGTTAGGTTAGAGAAGGCTAGGTTAGGCACACATACAAAGGAATTAAAAATTAAAATCAAACATGCATGGGCCAGAATTAAATATACTCAGAAGCCCTGTATTTTCTTAAAATGAAACAATTGTGCCAGAAGGCCCCATCACCCATCTCACACTGTTTCACACAAGCATCATAGCACTAGCAACCTTTTCCTATTCATAAGCACGTGTTAATAATATAACTTAACGATTCAGGGGAAAGAAACAACTATCCTACGCAAAGCCACATGACATCAAATCACCTGTTCCATCTCATATCTTTGCTTCCGTAGCTTATCTTCCCGCTTCTTCATTCATGGTGCCACTTGAAATAAATCTTACTTGCATATCAAACCAAGTTATCATGCAAAAATATTACAAACAATTCAATTCTTACATGAACATGGAAATTACAAAGACCCTTGTGGCTAATTAACACTAGGCATTCTTCAGGTAAACCAAACTAGGTACCTAATTAATACAAAAGCTTGTTGATTTATAGATGAAAAATGACAATTATAGGTTAAGAATGGCTTATAGGTTTGTATATTTATATATGAATGGCTTAATTGCTTTGTGGATATTTCCCTCTCAGAGGGTTATGCCATGTAAAACTTCTTGTGATGACCAAAGACCTATTTCTTTTGTGGTGCTAGTTCCTATGATTACCCAAATATTGATTTCATCATAACATCAAACTTCTTGTGAGGTTAACTACTTTCTCTTCAAAGATCGAGGTAGCTTACAATAACTATAATGTTCTTTCTTCTCCTTGTGAAGTGTTGTTCTCTATTTTTATGATAAGACTTGGTAGTTGTTGAGTACTAGGTGAGTTTATAACCATTATTTCCATTCTAGAATCAAACCTCTTGAGCTCCTATTAATTTCTCTTAAAGATCCAATCCTACTCCCCATTTTCTGCAAAATTAGTGCATTGTGGAATTTTGATTATTCCATTGCATCCAAAGTTGTCCTTTAAGTCAGATATGTCTTTCAATTCATAAAAAAGTGTTTGTTTTCCAAAAATATAAATATTTCCCTCATGGCCATCCATTTAAAATGTGGTATTGGTAATAAAATTTTGATTTTATAAAGATTTATTTTGGTATTATTCTTGTAATTGCATAGTTATTTTTGTTTTCTCAATTCCTTATTTTGGTGTTCCCTAATATTGTTTGGCAAAGCACTGTTGTTTTAGGTCTCTCAGATCTCTGCTATTCACAAACCCCAAGGTCCTCACTAGCTTCCTAACAGTCCTTGACTTTATTTCCTCACCATTTTCTAGCAATATTTTTTTCTTGGTTCCAGGCTCCTCCCACAACATGGTTCTCTTTGTAGTAGTCATGCAACATTTCTCCTTGTGGGTATTGTTTTCTATCAAAATACCCCACCCCCAACCTCCTTTTCAGCCATCCATGCCAATGGAAACATCCTCCTTGGTACCAATTCCCTCCCTATAGACAACAATTTCCTTAGTAATCACCCCCCATTTCAAGTGGTTTTGTCAACCGTTACTTCAATCGCACTGCCCATAGCTGGTAATTCTTAGAGATCACACCCATTCAAGCATTAATATTACCTACAAAGTAAAGATCACTGCTTGTTTTCCAAACCAAACACTTTGACCATACACCCGTACCACATGGAGACAACCTATGGCTAAAGCTAATAGGCACATCAAGCAGCTTGCCAAGTGGAAACATTGTATTGCCAAGCTAATAGGAATGTCAAACACCTTGCAAAGTGGGACCAGCTAAACTTTTCCCTACAAAAAACTAGAAGACGACGAGGGCATGTTGAATAGGATGAAAAGTAACACATCAACATCCTAATAGCATTACTTGCCACATGGTACAAAGATTGCCTTTTATGGCAGCAATTACAAGACACCTGCCATGTCATCTACCACATACCATCACGAGAGTAGTGCCACTTTTGCAAGCATGTGATTTGACAAAGACACATCACTCTACCATGAGTCATTGCCATGTGCTACTATGTCATATATGATCTACCACATCAACATTTTGAAGAGCCCCTTTCATTGAAATTTCAAATTTTTACAGTGATTTCAAGCATGCAAAGTCCACTTCAAGTATAATTTTTTGCAGAGGGTGTTTTTTCATTCTCTATGCAGTGGCACAGTTAGTTTTTGGAAATTCCATTGTGTGGTGCATCCTACTACTGAGTTTTCTAAGGTAACCCCTTCTAATCCTCATTTATGGACCTTTTGAAATGCAAGTCTTTAGCCATACAAGCACTTTTTGTAGTATCATTTATTGGAAGTGCATATTTTCATGCACTTTACATTGGTGCAATCAGGTTTTGTATTTATAGCAATTTGATTTCTTTTCTTCGTGATGGATAATATGAATGTAGCTGGCTTAGATAAGGGCTGGACAGAACTAGATCTGGATGAGTCGGAAGCAACATATGAACTATGGTTTACTGATAACAGTTACAACTCATTTTCATTAGCTGGAGATGGCGAAACTTATGTTGGTGAGTCCACATGGGATCCAGAGTTTGCAAAGGATCAAGAGCCTAGTCTAAAAGATCATGAAAAGAAAACATATGAAGGCCAAGAGTTGAAATATTCCTTAGAAGAAGATATGCTGAGAAAGAATATTATGCAACTAATTCAAGGAATAAGTGATGAATTCGGTCTCTTTGCTATCAACACCTTGACTGCATGATAGATAAGTTCATGATTAGACAAGGTGAAGTTTTAGAAGCTGTTGCACAAACATATCTTAGGATTGCACTTCTAGCTATTGTCATGGACATAGAATATCAGTCTATAACTCATGGAGCAAGAGAACATGTAGAAGCAACTTAAGAGACAGAATAAAATGGAGGAAGAATTTTAAGAACAGGAAAACGTAAAGGAGCTTGAGAGCCTAATATTTTTTCTTAAAGGAAGAGAAAAGGAGTCTGCGGAGCTTTCTTCCAAGACTAGGCAAATGATAAATTCACTCTTATAGGTAGAGGCCCAAATAAAAGAGTTTCAGTAGGATCTTGAATGTGCTCAAAAGAGACAACGTCTGAAAGAGTCATCCATCGAGAGACTTGCATCAGCTATTGTGGAGAGAGAGGATAAAAAGGATAATATAGTCAAACTGCATCAAGAACTTAAAGAAATGAAACATAAAGATTTGGTATCTGCTAGGCAAGCGATTTTTTTTCCAAGCAAGAGGAAGCCAAACTAGTTGAAATAAAAATTAAATATTGCATATGAAGAAGCCATCGGACCCTTACTAGCTTAGAGCGAGAAATTTCCACCTTGAAATCCTTATTAGAAGAAGAAAATTCAAGTTTGAAGCATGTGAGTAGTGAGCTGCAAGGTCAACTAAAAGCTCACAATCTTTACAAAGCAAGGTTGTCACTTTATCAAGTGAGTTGACTACAAAAGTACGAGTACAAGCACAACCTAGGTCAGAAATTTCAAATTACGAGGTTGGAAAATGATAGAGATGCAATGTATGATTATCTGAAGGAAAAATGTACATGAAGCAGAACAAAAATTAGCCAGTATGGAAGTAACTTAAAACAAAATGAAAGCCATGTGATGCTACTTCGGAGAATATGAAAAGAGAATTAATTTATGCCAATTACTAATAATAATAATTCAAGATTGATGGGAGACTAGAAATACTTGTGATACAAAGGAATTAAAAATTAAAATCAAACCTGCATGGGCCAAAATTAAATATACTCAGAAGCCATGTATTTTCATAAAATGAAACAACTGTGCCAGAAGGCCCCATTACCCATCTCACACTGTTTCACGCAAGCATCATAGCACTAGTAGCCTTCTCCTATTCATAAACATGTGTTAATAATATAACTTAACGATTCAAGAGAAAGAAACAACTATCCTACGCAAAGCCACATGACATAAAATCACCTGTTCCTTCTCATATCTTTGCTTCCGTAGCTTATCTCCCTGCTTCTTCCTTAATGGGTCCTGACCTAAAATCTTCTTGATGGCCTCAACGTATAATATAAAACCACATAAGCACTTATTTACATTAAACCTTTTACATAATTTTTCTATGAGAAATACGCCCACTAGAAACTCCCACGATTGTAACCCGACCCACCCACACATAGTGATGCATACTTGAATCTCATTGGCAGCGTGCTCTACTTGCACTTAGTTACATGATTTTTTTTATGTAAATTTTCTGTGAGAAATATGCCCACTAGAAAATCCCATGATTGTAAACCCACCAAGCCATGCATATTTGAATCTCACTTGCAGCCTTCTCTACTTGCATCTTGTGTCCCTGAGCTGCCTTTGCTTTCTTCAATTGTTGTTCCACCTCTCATAACTTTTCTTTTTGTTCTGTACTGTAAGCAAGTACATGTTAGGAGAAAAGCAAGAGATGCCTTTAAAAATGATTTTGAACCCACGTGGTTGCACATCCTCATTATTAATAATGAGATAACAATAAAACAAATTTGCACCAGACTTTCATCTCGCTCACTTTCAATGATAAAATGTACATTATAATACCCCTTACCAGAGAAAAAAATCACACCTTAGCATTAATCAGAGTAATTGACAAAATAGGGCATATATGTGTAATCATACATATACCAATTTCATCTAGAAACTTTTAACATATATTAGAATAGATCACAAAATAGTGGACCTAAAAGTGAAAAAATCATGCAGCATCAGAAATACATCAAATAACATTTATTATACATTTACAAATTTTCTAGGTCAAGCCATTCAATGCTACAAATTACAAACGTGAGATTGCGGAGTCAAGACCCGCCAAGCTGTATTTGTCAATATTGTGGACATCTCTTTATGTTCCTACCTAGTCAGGTTACCAAAACTACAACCAACTAGTGTACACTGGGTACCATTCTTGAAGAGGGAAAGTGCCCAGTGGGTTTCCCCATGATGTGCATTTCTTTGGCAAAAGAACTTCCCTTGTTAGTAAAAATAATGAGTAGCAAATGTCTGTCTATTTGCTCTATCAGATAACAAAGATATATTTGAAATACAAAGTAATGAAAATATCACACGAAAATATACTAGTTTCCTAGCCACGAGAAGAAAAAATCCATCAATTTAGGAGAGTTTACAAGAGATGTGAAGCAGCCTAACAAGAAGAACAAAATTTCACAGAGGAAAAGAAGAATGTGAAGACTGACAATTTACACAAAAAGGGTGAAAGAGATCAAAATTATGTTATATAAAGTTAGAAAACATTGTGCAATCATCTCAACACAAGAAAATACAACAGATCTAAAAATAAAACTGATAACCAAAATTTTCTCAACAATTTTTTTGGTAACGAACTAAACAAATTCAAGTGAACATTTTAGAAATTGGGAACTAACTATAAATTGTTTGTTTAATGGCTTATTATCTTTTGCTTACGATGTTAAGAAAATACTGAAAACAATTAACAACCCACTAAAATTTTATTTTCTTTAATACAAGTTTTTGCAACACAAAATATAAATATGCCAATAAACATGCTAAAATCAGTTGCACGGAAAAAGACATACTTCTTTGACTGGTTTGAGGGAGTCCTTCTGGAATTTCGATCAGATTTTCTCTTACTTCTGAATCAACATCTTTGCATGACTGCATAGCCCTTTGGCTTGCAATAAGGGGAACTTCCTTCTTATCATCAAAAGTTAAATTTCCAATTTCTTGTTTTCGTTTACTTCTCTTCTTCTTTCCTTCAAGTTCAACATCCACAATTTCTACATCTTCATTGGCTGATGTAGCTTCTTCTTCATCATATTCCTGATATAAATCTTCTAAATCCCTTTCATATTTTGACCTTTTCAATCTTCTTTTATGATGTGTTGCATTTCATATTCCTCATCTTCATCATATTCAACATCCACCATCTGCTTCTTAGGCATCCTTAAACTACGTCACTGAGATGTTTCATTTCCGTTCTCATCTTACTCACACTCACCAACTGGACCATGTTTCTTGGTGGTCCTTGATATTTTACTAATGCTTCGTCACCATCATCATCCTCATCGTGTTCACCATCCAGTATGTGTTTCTTAGGTATCCTTGTCCTTTTATGAACATGTTCGCCAACTAATAAATTATTAGTCATTTCTGCCTTCTTTCTAGAAGTAATTCCCTTGGCATGATGTGTATCCATCTTTGCAATAGATACATTGGTATAAACTGAAGGTCCTTCTTAGGTGATTCTTGCATTTCCACCCTTACAAGGAAGTAATCTTCATCATCTGAATTTTCCAGCACATTGGATATGGAGTCAACTCATGTCCTTGAGTGCAGTCGTATGGCATACCTAATATGAAATCTTCCATATAACCATCAACAGATCTTGACCAGCAACATGTATTTAGACAAATTTAAAACATAAACCGCTACCTTCATTAAATTTAATGGTATGAAACATATTCCGCCATGGGTGTCAACACCTTTATATTATAGAAATATTCCCAATTAGGTAACTCAGTGCCATTAGAGGACTAAGCATGGAAAATCCTTGCATGCACATGTTAAATAAAACGAGAAAAATGTTGATGACAACACAATGGGATATACAGGAACTACAAAATAAAATGGTAAAGAAAATATGTTGCCTTCGACTCATGAAAATATAACCATAACAAATCCATATTAAACTTATATTTATCAAGGAGAGGGTCAAATTTCTTGATGTGTACATTTCTTTTATCATTTAATCTGAAGAACTTAATTCATGACATGGAATTAAGTGATTAAAAAAACTACAACTAATGAAATTTAATCCCTCTCAGTGCTTGATAAATTTGGATTTAATATCAACCAACAATGGCTTAATATTTTTTTGGATGCTGTCACATGTCTATGTACATGAAAACATCTCTATCATACTGGCCCGCAAAGCACCTCACTACTCTCACTGCACAAAGGCACATACCAGTATATGATACTTTAGAGCTTGGTAGATGTATGAAAGATTGTTTAGGTAAATTCACCAGCAGAGTTGGATTTTTATATTACCAAGGCACATATGCATGTACCAGTGACATAAAAGAGAAATTACTCTGAATTGACAATAGTTTTGTTCAACGAGATTGAACAAATGGCATAAATCCCAGGTTATTTGGTGGTAGTTGAGATGGTACTAAATAGTAAAAGAATAATAAAATATGATATAAATTTGTTTGTACATCATATGCCCAACTTATAATTGAAGAATAAGTATTTGACGTCGTCTCCCACCTTTAGTTTCTTGTGGAGGCTTCCTAGATGCAGATGAGCCTTCCAAACCCTTCTGTTTGGTTCCTCTTGGATTGTCAGATGCAGATGAAGCTTCCAAAAACTTCTGTTTGGTTCCTCCTAGATTGTTAGTGGAATTTGCATGAATAGTATGAGTAACTCCACCTACCTTAAGCTTCACCTTTGTTAACTGAACCTCTTGAGAAGGCGGATCATCTTGCTGTAGCACTGATTTATCCAAAAACTTCATATCAGCATACCTGTTACGAGGGGCTCTTCCATCAATCGATGTTTTGACTTGTCCCCCATTCTGACCTTTGCTAGTTGATTTTTATAGTGCTACGTGACGACTATCCATAGTCCGCCCTTTTGCCCTCCTACCTCCATGTGTCATTCCACTATGCCCAGAGTCCATTACTCCTTTTAGTTGACTCAGATTGTGGGAATCTGAGGATCTTCTCTCCAGCACTTTGTGCCAATCAGAATTATGCCAGTCCCTCGAAGACCCACATGACTAGGGCCTTGGCAGCCTTCGATTTTTTTCACATTTCCCTTCACATATCGATCCCTATTCCTATCCTGGTCCCTTTCACGATCATGATCCAATATGTCGTGACTACCATTCCCCTTATAAGAATCCTCCCTATCCATCCCACCATCACGAAACCACTTCGAGCGATCTAAATCATCGTAGTGTCACTTCCGCTTGAATGCTTCACCAAATCTGCCCCTTTCCTTCTTGGCCTTCTCCCCAGTCAAATACTCCTTGGAATCCCTCTCATAATGAAACCCATCCCTGTGACTTTTCTCCCTGAAATACTTCTCAGGCCTCTTACTCCACTCATACTCTTGAGGCTTGGAATCCCTCTATCATACTTCCTGTCATGATTCCTATCATTATTTGGGCTCCTGTCGCAATACTTGCCATTATGGTCTGTAGCATCCCTCTGAACCCTCTTCATTTCATCCCTCTCGGGTACCCAGACATCATCTTCACCATCCATTTTGTGACTAGTTGAGTTATTACTTTTACCCAAATTATCCTCCCCGGTCTCAAATTTACCCTTGCTATTACTACTCCTTGGCCTTCTCTTGTAATCATCACCATGAGAATGAGGATTAGAATACTTACTACATTCTTCGTTCAAACCCTTATCAACATTTCCAGTACTTCAAGGACTTTAGGGTGGGGAATTTGATGACGACGAATGCTCGTACTCATTGAGAAGCATTGCATGGGATCAACTCGATCTGTGCTTCCTTACCGAAAATGCCTGTGGCTTCCTCATGTCTTTAATGCCATCATAGACCAGCTGCTCGACCCTCTCCATGCCTACACCCTCTGCAACAAAATCCTTCAGAAAAAATCTCAAAAACCCAACAACAAAACCCTCATATACTCCATGAATCCTTGACCAATATTTGCAGCAAAATCCTTTAGAAAAAAACCTCAAAGACCCAGCTTCCTCCTTTGTCAGGGTTCTTTCAGAGATTACTTAAGGGATGTCACGAGTTCTATGCTAAAATTTATGTCAAATACTGGGGCTCCCTTCATGGAAAATGTGTATCCATGCTTCAACTACTCCGACGATAGAAGCATTTCTTTGGATTATGCATTGTTTAAGTCCATGGCTTTGGTGGTGCAAGACGTAGGTCGTTGTTATTGCAACTTATTTGAAGCCATGGTGGATTCTATTTTGCCCACAATTGAATCCTTCGACATCCCAACATCACACTCATCGTTACTAAAAGTGAATGCCCTTTTGCTGGTGACGAGACGATGACAGTTGAGAATGCTTAGACTTACAACAATAATCTCATTTAGTATGTACTATTGAATGAAGGGACACTCAAGAGAATGGGAGTGGGAATATCTTCGCTCTGTTCAATGAACACAACAAAGTGGGGTATGAGACAGAGTGTCACTTTGGGCTCTTCAATCAATAGATAGTTTGTAGATCTGAAAGAAAGCATTTAGAGATGTTATTATTTAAAATAGAAAATTTTGGCTACATAAGGGGTTTCAGGGACATTGCATAAAATAGAGACTTCGATTTCTAGGTAATGGAGGCTTTGCAACACTTACTCTCCATATATAATTGAAGAGAAACTAGGAAGAACCTACGGAGGTGAAAAACAAGGAAGAATTTCCTAAAATATTGTATAACTGTAACATAAAATTTACTGCAATTCATTCATCTTGCTCAATTTTCACGGTAGACAATTCCGCCTAACTCATATGTTTTGACAATGGGCAGAACTCAAACTCTAGGTCAAGAAAGATAGCAAATTCTGTGAGCCTCTTGCTGGTGGCTAGCAAAGTGGACGTAGGCTTTTTTCCTAGTGTTGGGCCAGGGATACCAGTGTTCTTTATTTTGTGGGGTTTTCCACCTAGCCTCATTACGAATGCATGCAATAAAGTTGCCCATTATACACCCTTCACAATGCAGAAGTTGACTATGTGAATTTTCTCTGCCTTGTCTTATAAAAGAAATTACTTTAATAACTAAAGTAATTGCTAAGGTTAATGATATATTCGGCAACTTCTGCAGGCGTAGACACTTAGATCTGTGCAAAAGTACAGACATGAGCTGCAAAACATCAACACTTTATTGTCCAAATTTTGGACAAGGCCATCATGCATGTTTTATGCTTTTGTATGTTGTGTGCTTAGCCATTTCTTTCATGTGCATGCATTTCCATTTCCATTCATGTCATCATTCCAAAAATCATTCTTCTTTTACTCTTAAATTAAGTCCTAGATGACAAGGATATCCCTATCATTTTGTATCCCTGAGAGTTCTGTTTGTAACTCAATAATACTTCATCTATCTCAACTTTGTTCTATTAATCCTACCTTGTTACTAGGTTATCTTATGAAATTCTTATATTTTAGTTATATTTATCAAAACCAGAGCTGGAACCAACCTTGAGGGTCAGACTAGGATTGAAATGAAACCGGACCATAACCAACGAGTGAATCTGATTTATTATTAGTTGTCTAAAATGTTACAAATTTTAACAAAAACGTATTTATCTATATCCATGTAAAATGAAACAATTATACACCAAATGTCCAAGTTTTCTCATGTATATAGCATGTAAGGCCGAATATAGAAAAATGGCACCAAGTGTGATACATATGCAAAAAAAATACATATACATCAAGGTTTTAAATGAAGTCTAGACTCCAAAAACCATAAAGCGACAACCTACAACTTACAAGCTACAGAAATTACTACATATCATCAGATTTATTCCCACCTAATGGTGCCATTGTAAGTAACTCGTTTAATCCCATGCATGTCAAAAGTATAATATACTTCTTGATAGAATCTAAAAACTACATTCTATCTGCATATTAAGGAAATCCTATATCGAACCACTGCTCATATCTCATTAATATAACTAGAAAATCTAAATTACAAATCGACTAAAAACTACATTCTATCTGCATATTAAGGAAATCTTATATCGAACCACTTCTCATATCTCATTAATATAAGTAGAAAATCTAAATTACAAATCGACTTCAGCATTTTAATTTTACATTGGTTTGATGCATGAATATCAATTAATTTTTTATAAAAAAAATTATAAATGTAAATTTACTAAAATATGGAAAATCCGTAATTAAAGGAGAATATATATATTCTAAAAACTAAAATGTAAACTAAAAAAACGTCTTAACTGAAGAAAAGAAAAGAAGGTCTATGCCTTAATTATACCTGCATTTTATGAATGGGCAGGTTGCACAAATTTTAAAATTTGAACGCATTTGTCTTTGTTTGCGAAATAGGGAGGGAAATATAAACGTTATCAATGTATCCGTTGAAAGGAGCGTTATATGCGTCCGTTGAAGTAATGTTATCATTGTATTCGTTGAAAGGAACGTTATATGTCTCCCTTGAAAGCAATGTTATATATTATTTAATCACGAATGTAGGTAGTATAGAGAAAGATATTCATTCAGGAAATTTCATATGGTGTCTGAGTCTACCTCTGTGAATGTCTTATCCTTAATCCTGAATGTATGCCGGTGTCAAGCTGGTCACTTCGTATGACGGGGAAATTCGGTCATCCAATGCTGGAAGGGCGGTCGAGTGCGCTCTCTCTGTAATGGCTTATTTCAATTTCAGGTACATGTTATTTTAATATATTTGCACTGTGCTCCGTTTTTCTTCATTGTCATTTCAGGGATCCCACCCATGTGAGTCTTATTATTTCATTTTCCTTCTGCTGGTTTGATTCTTTTATGGTTTCTTTCTCAATCGGTCAAATTTATTTGCACTCTGCTTTTCTCTGTTCTTTTCAATTCATTTCAGCCATTGAAATGCATGTCTATGTCTATCGAATCTAGTGCAAGGCATTTCTTCCATTTCTGTCACAATTATTTATGTGATGAATAGTAACCTCCATAGGATTCGATTACAGCTACTTTACTCTCCTTTTGATCATTTTGATTTTCCTTCTGCTTTTGTCTCCTCTAATTTTGCTTCTGATTTTGATGAATAGTAACCTCCATGGGATTCAGTTTGATCATTTTATTTTCCTTCTGCTTTTGTCTCCTCTAATAGATTTAATAGTTTCTTTTTAATTCATTTCTACCATTGTATCTCGAATCTTATATTGCAAGGCATTTCTTTCATTTCGCTGAAAATTATTCAAGTGATCCATAATTTTATTTTACAACTATATATAGAGTTTATGCATAATTCTCTTTCCATTATTATTGTTTTAAGGTGTTTATAAATTTTTTCCTCTAATTGTGTGGATATCTTTTATGGATAATTTTGTGCACACATTTGAAATATTTAACACTGGATATTTTTGTGCAACTATGAAAATCACTTATTGATACTTTTCGTGTTGCATTAATATTCGTCCTCAATTACTATATCTGCCCAATCCTATGGACTGAATTTTTCTCTTGTGGTTACCAAAACATCCATATAGATACCTGTAACCCCAAACAAAAATAGATTAAGACTTTGGCTTCATAGAAATTCACGCAAACATTCACGTCTTTCCGGATTTTTCAAATCACGAATTGTAAATGTTTCCGGCGTGGGGATACACTTTGACGTCTCAATTTTTAAACTATATTTTAATATGCAAATAGATTTAGCTTTTTCTTTTATTTGAATTGGAATTTGGGTTACATCATATATTTTTGAAATTTTTAGCACACAAATAAATTCAACATTCTAAATAGTATTTTTAATACTTTTAAATATAAATTTGTAGAAATATGAGTATGTGAAAAATAATCCAAATTATCAATATTTTTTTCCAAATAAAAAACAGAATGTTGTCATGTTAAACTACACGGCACTTCCATTATTAGGTGTTTAGTTATGATGTTCACCATTCTTACAATTTTGATATTGAAAATCGCAAGTAGCCACACATAATTTTTATTACTTTTACCAATATTTGACATAAACTAAAAAAATAATTTAAATTTTATTATTTAAATTATTGTCTTCTATTTATATTGCAATTTTTTATACATATTATTTGTTATATTATCATGTATATATTGATATTTGAATTATCATGGTAAAGAATGAATCAATAAGTATTATAAATAAAGAGAATGAAATGATATGCAATTTTATTTTTTATTTTTACATTTTTTGATGAGGTGTAGGTGGAGGTGGTGGTCATGGTGGTGGTGGAGGAGGAGAAGGAGAAGGTAGTGAAGGTGAAGGCGGTTAAGGAGGAGGTGGAGGTGGTGGTGGAGGTGGAGTAGGTGGAGGAGGTGGTGGACGAGGAGGAAGAGGAGAAAGAAGAAAAGGGAGAGGAGGAGGTGGTGTTGTTGATGGACTAGGTGGTGGAAGAGCAAGCGGAGCTGGAGGAGGCGGGGGCGGAAGTGGAGGTTGCGGATGAGAAGGAGGTGAAGGAGGAGCAGGAGGAGGAGGCAAAGGTTGAGGAGGTAGAGGTGGAGGAGGAGGAGGAGGAGGAGGTGTAGTTGGTCGTGGAGGAGGTAGAGGTAGTGGTGGAGGAGGAGGAGGAGGAGGATGAGGAGGGGACAGAGGCAGAGGTTGAGGAGTTGGAGGAGGTGTAGGTGGAGGAGGAGGGCGAGGTGGAGGAGGAGGAGAAGGTAGAGATGGAGTAGAAGGAGGAGAAGGAGGAGGTGGAAGTGGTGGTGGAGGAGGAGGAGGAGAAGGTGGAGGTGGTGATGGTGGTGGTTGGGATGGAGGAGGTGGTGGAGGTGGTGGAGGTGATGGAGGAGGAGGTGACAGATGAGGAGGAGGTGGTGGAGAAGGCAAAGGAAAAGGTGGTGTATGATGTGTAGGTGGAGGAAGAGTAGGTGGAGGAGGAGGACAACGTAGAAGCGGTGGACATGTAGCTGTTGGAGGTGGTGGTGGTGGTGGAGGAGGAGGAGGAGGCAGCGGAGGTGGAGGTGGTGTAATGGGTGGAGGAAAAGGCAGAGGTGGTGGAGGAGGTGGAGGTGGAGGAAGAGTAGGTGGAAGAGAAGGAAGTGGAGGAGGAGCAGGAGTAGGTAGAAGTGGTGGACGTGGATATGGAGTAGGAGGAGGAGGACGAGGCGGAGGTGGAGGTTGTGTTGGAGATGGAGGTGGAAGTTGTGGTTGAGGAGGAGGTGGAGTTGCAGGAGGAGGTGGTCAAGGAGGAGGAGGTGGTGATGTTGGTTGAGATGGAGGTGAAGCTGGAGGAGGCGGAGTTGGAGGAGGTGGTGATGTTGGTCGAGATGGAGCTGGAGGTGGAGGAGGTGGAGGAGGAGGAGGTGGTGGAGGTGGTGGAGGATGTGAAGGTGTAGGTGGAAGAGGAGGAGGTAGAGGCAAAGGTGGTGGTGGAGAAGGAGCAAGAGTAGGTGGAGTTTGAAGTGGTGGAGGAGGTGGAGGTGGAGGAGGAACGGAAGGAGGAGGAGGAGGTCATTGAGGAGGAGGTGGACGTGGAAATTGAGGAGGAGGAGGAGGAGTTGGAGGTGGAAGAGGTGAAGGAGTTGGAGGTGGAGGAGGAGGAAGGAGGTGGATGTGCAAGTGGAGGCGGAGGTGGTGATGGATTAGGAGGTGGTAGAGGTATAGGTGGAGGTGGAGGAGGAGGAGGATGAGAAGGATGTGGAGGAGGAGGAGGAGTAGGAGGAGGATGAGGTGGATGTGGAGGTGGAGGTGGAAGTGAAGGTGGAGGACGAGTGGAAAAGGAGGTGAAGGTTGATTTGCAGTATGAGGTGGAGGAGGAGGTGAAGGAGGAGGTGGAGGTGGAGTTGGAGTTGGTCGTGGATGAGGA
>APFE030194193.1:76733-98133 GCA_000404065.3 Pinus taeda | reverse complement strand
ATATTTCTTCTTAGAGAGGGAGTGGGAGAGGGAGGGGGAGGGGGAGGGGGGTTTGTAAGGGAAGGGGGATGGGAGGTTAGGGGGACACGGAAAACAAAAATCACCCTGATTACTACTTGATTCTTACTTCGGCAAACTTTCAGGTTGGAAGAGTGAATACTCGAAGTTACTCCAGGATCCTTAGGGAGGTTTTATTCACTTCTAGACTCACTCAAAGGATGACTATGGTCAGTTGCAATAAAAGTATTCAGATCTTTGCTACGAGATCTATTTCTAGTCTCTATTCTATATATTTTTCCACTTTGCATTCTTCTAGTCTCTTCTTCGGATCTTCTCCCAAACATAAGTAACTAATAATCCGATTGCATTCTTAAAATTCCCTTTTCGCACAAAAGCATTTAAATCCATAATTTCAGAGATCTTAAGTGCTTACCTTGTGGTCCTTTGAAAAATCTATGTTTTACTTCATTGTAGGACAAAATCGATTCTACCGCAAACTTAGTAATGAATCCTCCCAAGATGTTATCAATCTAGAAATAAACATCTCTTGAGATCCTTTTGTCAGCGTTCTTGAGTCAATGTATCAATTTAGGAGTGCACTCCTTAGGTTCATATCCTTTATAACAATCCTTTCTCTCGGTCATTGTTGATATCCACTTGTATAACTCAACATGAAATGAACCAAATAATATTATGCATTGATCTTCAAACATATAATTCTCAAACCACCTTTCATATGAAAAGAAAGGGCTTCTATTCTCCTTCTCTGCAAATTCTTGTTCCTTCTGTGCAACCCAATCCTAAATTTTTTTCTTCGACGGATGCCACATAAACATATACCTCAAATGGATCCCTGTCCCAGCAACATAACCATTTCTCAGTTTAGGTTGGGTTGACCCAAGTTTGGATTTTACTTCACACCAACAAAACCCTTAATCACTGGCCCTCTCGACAATGACCTATAGGAAGATCACAGTCTCAGTTGAAGTGATTATGGGATGGCTCAGAACCAGGTTTCTGCAGCCTTAAGGGATGATGCGATGTGCTATTTTAAAGTTTTTTTATCCTTAACATACATAAGTTACTTCGCAGTCATACATTACCTCTCCCTATTATATTCTTCACTCAAAAACATGCCATAAACAACCATAAATAATACTATGTGGAAGTGAAATATAACTGAAATACCGAACATAAAGCAAAAGATACAAAACAATCATACATCGGTTATGTCCATCAAAAATTTACTTCTTATATTAAATCTTTAGAAACAACGTACAAATGCTTGACCTACACACTCAGCTGTAGAGCCTTTCCTTCAAACATATATTATAGAGATAATCACTTATGCTCATATCATATCATTATAATGTGTGTGTCTTCTACTTCCATATCTTACTCCTATATATACTAATTACATAAACGCGTACATCAAAATGTCATTACCCACATACCATAGTCCTCTTGAAAAAAATCAATTATTGCCCAAAACTGTTACAAAAACAAGGGACTTCAACCCAACACGAAGCCCTTAAAGCATCAGGTGCTACATAGCTCTATGGTACCGCGTATTCTATTCTCTAATATGTGGATTTTTGATCAAAACTTCAGCCAAGTTGGGCTACACCCAACAATTTCACAATTCACTATGGCAAGCCTAAAACAGGGTTGAAACGAAGTCCAGAGATTAGCTTCTGGGATATTCAATAAACCAAGTGAGAAAACAAACGCCAAAATGAAAAAGATAAAGCTCAATCAAAGCACAAGTACTTGGGTCAATGGTGGGATAGGGTTTCGAGGGTCAGCTTTTGGGTTAGTTAACCCAAATTTTGTATAAGTTTGGTAAAGAATGTGAAGTCTCTGCGAAATGTGGATGCAGAGCGCACATATAGATAGGAGTTAAAGGGTTATTAGACCCCTGTTTAGATAGATAACTAAGTTGGTTTTGGGACTCACTCATGGTCTATAGAGCATGCTACTGTATTGGAAAGTCTATATATTCAAGTCATAGAGAATTTAGGAGAGGGTAGTAGATAGTGAAGAGTACAAATAGAGATTGTTTGGGCGAGAGGTAAGGCAGGAAGGATCTTCTTCCTATACTTAGGCAAGAAGGGGAAGGATCTTGTAGGTGAGTGCGTAGGAGGCCTTGGTAAGTTCGCAGCTGAGTGGGAGGACCCCTACAACTAAGTTTGAAGGGTAGAAGAGTCTATAATTTGAACATTGAAGATCAATAAAGACTAGCTTTGAAGAATTATTATGCAATCTGAGCATTCGTATTTACATAGATTCAATCGCTTAATGATATGTTTTCTTGAAATAATGTATGAATTTCGTGTGAAACCACCGAATCTATCTTATTAATGCATGATTTAATTAGTTATCTTGTTTCATGAAGATAATAGTTAATTTCTGCTATGTTTTCTGATTAATGGGATAGATCTGCACGAAATCAGATCTATGGTTGTTTAGCGATGGGTGAAAGTAGATAAATTATATGTTTAAGGTCTTCAAAGACTGATCATAGAGCTTCACGAAGGCCTGGAAGCGATTTTACCTTAGTTACAATGATGAGCACTAGAAGGACACCAATCTACACAAAAGCAGGTTTAAACCTTCAGAGATTAAGAACTATTTATCACATGTCCCTGGATACCGAAACTTGGTTCTAGCATCCCCCAATACTACTTCAAGTGAGACTGTAGCCTGTGCTAAGAAGGTTATTTCCGAAAGGGCTAGAAGTTAGGGTTTTGTTGGTTGGCACATACAACTCTGAACCTGGGTCAGGCCCCCTTAAGCCAACAAATGGCTCTATTGCTGGGACTGGGATCTATCTAAGAGATGTGTGATAAATGGTTCCCTACAAAGAAAGAGCTTGATAAGTGGATTGATCGAAAATTGCACACATTCATGGTGTAGGAGAACATGAGCCCTAAATTAACAATGGAGTAGTCAGTGCAGATACTTTTGTACAAAAATGAGACCGAGCCGATAGTCAAGGGACACGGAGGCTCAAGGCCCTATAGTGTTGACTCCTGAATTAGTGCGACATTTGGAAGAATCAAAAATAAATATCGCGTGGGCTATGGATCACTGGGTTGATCACACATTATGTAGTTTTTTGCCTTATTTTACAATCGATATAAATATTAGTTATACTGAAGCAAAGCGAAGGATCTTTAAAGGACCGCGAGGTAAGTATTTGAAATCATTGAAGACTGGGATTAAAAAGTTGTTGTGTGTGAAGATGGTTATGCAATTACCTTGATGCTTGGGGCTACATGAAGCGGGAGATTCTTTAGAAGAAATGGACAATCCAGCCCAGAATATAGTCCACTCATTGAACCTCCTTCAAGCGATGACAAGGGGATAGTGCTGACTATGCCGCGAAGCACAATTCAGTTAATTACGTAGGGTATTCCAAAGATATCTCATCCAACCACTCCACCTCCACCTCATACACCTTCACCTACACCTCCACCTACACTTCCACCATTCAACATGGAAAACACAATGAAGATGTCAATTTTTAAAGGAACAGGGGTTGAAGACCCACAACAGTTTTGGTTTGTCATAGGTGGTGGGACAACACAATAGATTGCAGACGATAATATTAAGAACACGAAGTGTTGGGTGTGGAGCCCGATTATCTTCTTTATTTAGAGGTATCACCGCATTAGGCCCCAGTTCGTAATGTGGTGGAAATTCCGCCCGTAATATTTGCACTGCAAGGGGGGTCTAGGGGGGCGACAGTGATATTTAGGAGCCCCCCCTCGGCAGGGGATCGGGGGAAGCACGACTGAAGCTAATGAACTCAGATTGAGGTTAGGGAATATCATCACCACTGGGGAAAACAAGGACCAGACATCAATTGAAATTGAAACCCCACCTGTACATATGCCACCACCTATAATTAATACTAAACTAAAGCAAGGGGAAGATACAGATTAGCATGAAGGCCCTGGAAAACTTACAGTCTCTCCTCCCCCATTCCCTAAAAGGTTAACGATACCCAAACCTATTGTTTACCCAAATTTTGGTCTTGTAGGGGAACTAAAAAATCTTTGTATTAAAATTCCTCTCCTCCAAGCCATTCAAGATACTCCCATCTATGCTAAAACAATGAAAGAGCTATGTGTAAAGAAGCCTATGAGGAAAGCGAAAAATTCACCCACCATTCACGTTGTAGGAGCCTTATCTGATTTACTCTTCAGAGGGGAAACTTTGATAAAGTATGATGATCCTGGAAATCCCATAGTGATAGTTCATATATATGGGCGCTCTTTTCCTAATACACTAGTTGATCTGGGTGCAACCATTAATATTTTCACAGCAAAAACCTGTCAAGCATTTTGTATTACAACCCTAGAACCGATCACCGCTTTATTAGAACTTGTTGATCGTTCGGTGGTAAGGCCAAAAGGAACCTTATAGGATATTACAGTTTCTGTTGATTCTTGGGAATATCTAGTAGATTTTCTTGTTATAAACCCAAAGAGTCGATTGGATGGGCAACCTCTGATTTTGGGTCGAGCTTGGCTAGCAACAGTTGATGCTCATATTGGCTACCGAGAAGGCAACATGACTATTGCAAAGGAGGATGCTATAAAATATCTTGTATTATATCCGTGTGCCAAGCCAAGTCTATCCATTGTAAATATATGTAAACAACCACCAGCATACCTGGAGGAAAGCATCCGTTCACCACTCACAGTAGCAGAGGCACTAGAATTCAAAGATCAGACTGAACATGACGTTATCAATAATTTTATCATTCAACCAGCTATTGTGAGAAATATAAAGTGTCAAATGTTGAAAGAAATTATTGATAATGAAGCCATGGAAGATCCTTTGAAGGATACCAATGACCAGCATATCTAGATGATTGTTTTTAATAACAATGAGCCTCTTGAGATCGAACTAGGAAAAGTTCTAAACATTAATGATAGTCTGGATACCAATCAGCAACAAAAGATCATACAAGTCCTGCAGAAATATAAAGGGGCTTCTGCCTCAGATTATCCTCACATGAAGGGTATAGACCCACAACTATGTACACACCACATCTATATGGAGAAGGATTCTCGACCCATCCTGCAACCTCAACGGAGATTGAATCCACATCTCAAGGACATTATGAAAGAAGAGTTACAGAAGCTGTTGGATGTGAACTTCATTTATCCTATCTCGGACAGTAAATGGGTCTCTCCATTGGTGGTCGTCCCTAAGAAAAATGGGAAATGGAATATCTATGTAGGCTACTAGGGGTTGAATAAGGCAACATAGAAGGATCACCTCCCGCTCCCATTCATTTATCAGGTCCTTGATACTTTGGTAGGTAAGCAATTATTTCCTTCCTAGATAGTTTCAACAGCTACAATCAGATTCAGATCGCCCCTAAACACCAAGACAAAACAGCCTTCACCTGCCCCTGTGTTACATTCATGTATAGAGTATTGTCATTTGGATTATGTAATACCCCAGCTACATTCCAAAGAGTTATACTCAACATTTTTTCTGATTTAATAAATGAAGGACTTGAGGTGTATATGGATGACTTTACTCCGTATGGGGGTGACTTCGACCAATCATTGCAAACATTAGAAAAGGTCTTAGAACAATGCATTTCTACCAGGTTATGTTTAAGCAATGTCAAGAGTCACATGATGATGATCGAGGGCATAATATTGGAACATTATATCTCTGCAGCAAGGATATAGGTAGATCCAGCAAGAATATAGGTAATTCTCTTTCTGCCTATCCCCTGCACTCAAAAACAGGTACGTAGCTTCCTGGGATATGCGGGCTATTATCATAGGTTTATTAAAAACTTTTCACACATTGTTGTGCCTTTATATGTTTTAACTGGAAATGTTGATTTTAACTGGTCTGACAAATGGGACACAACTTTTACAGGTTTAAAGAAACCAGTGTCAATAACACTAGTATTGTGTGGACCAAATTGGGAGCTGCCTTTCCACATATCCATGGATGCATCATATGTAGCTATAGATGTTATCCATGGCTAGGAGGAGGATACAAAACCTTTATGCTATTTATTATATTAGAAATAAAAATCTCACTTCGTACAGAACTTAATTATATAGTAACAAAAAAAGAATTGTTAGGTATTATTTATGCAATAAACAAGTTTAGACATTATATAACTAGCTACCAAGTCTTTTTGTATATTGATCACTCTATCATTCGATATCTAGCTAATAAACATATCACAAATGGTCGAGTGACATGGTGGCTATTTATTTTGCAAGAGTTTGACATTACTATTAAAGATCGTCTGGGTAAGGAAAACCCAGTTGTTGATTTTCTATCTCGCATCCTGAAGGTGAATGATCCACTAGCAGTAGATGACCAATTTCTTAATGAATATCTATTTTCCATAGAAATCAAGATGCCATGTTATGCAGATGTGGCAAATTACCTGGCAGTAGAGAAGTTACCTAGGCAACAGAGAGAGGAAACAGATCGCGCAACGCAGTGCCTGATTCTCTTGGATAGGCAAATATTATTTTCACACAGGGTCGATATGTGTATACCCAGGTGCATTCGCAATGATGAGATTTATGACATACTGAAAGCTTGCCATGAGAAGCCCTATGGAGGACACTTTCCAGATCATAGGACAAGGCATAAGGTATTACAAATGGGCTATTATTGGCCCACTATTTTTAAGGATGCTAAGAAATATGCCCAGGCTTGTGATAGATGCCAAAGGATGGGTGGGCCTGGCCAATCTGATGAAATGCCTTTGCAACCCCAACCAGTCATAGAACCCTTTGAGCGATGGGCATTGGACATTATTGGCCCATTCCATTGACCATCTAATTAAAAGACCTATATACTAGTTTCCATAGATTATGTGACAAAATGGACGGAAATGGTAGATTTACCAAGAGCCACAGAGGAAGCTATGATTAACTTCCTTTTTGGGCTATTTGCGCGGTATGGTTTACCGGGAGAAGTGATCACAGATGGGGGAGGGAAATTCGTAGGGCACAAGATTACTGCCACTCTCAAAAACCATCATATTATGCATAGGATCACTTCCCCGTATCACCCCTAGGTGAACAAGCAAGTTGAAAGCACCAATAATGTCATTGAAGTAATTTTTACCAAGACAGACTCAACACACCATCAAGACTGGGTTGCTAGATTGTCAGAGGCCTTGTGGGCCTATCGCATGATTTGGAGGAATACTACTGGATACTCTCCATACCAACTCGTGTTTGGAAAAGAACATATTTTTCCAATCGAAATCAAAATAAAGACTCTAAGAACGACCCAAGAAGTGGGGCTAGATCTAATAGAAGCCCAAACCAAGCAAATTTAGCAGATCAACAAACTAGACGAGGCTCGACTACTTGCTTTGAAACAGACTGAAATTATTCAACAAAAAAGGGCAAAGTGGAACAACAACCTTATCAAAAAGAAGACGTTTTGAAAATGGGATTGGGCACTCCCTTATGACTCCAGATTCTAGGATTTTCTGGGCAAGTTGCAAACAAGATGGCTCGACCTTTATGACATTCAAGAAATGCATAGCAATGGCACTCTTACCTTCACTACCATTGACAGATCTGGTCATTCCTTTAAGGTGAATGGGAATCAAGTGCGTCTCTATCACAAACTGCTCACCAAGGAGTCTTTCTACGAGTAGGTATGGAAGGACCCCTCCATGCAAATCTTAGCTGCAGGGAGTGATGACCCAACAACTTTTCTTTCAAAAAATTGAGATTTATTTAAATTGTAAATAATGTATATATTCTTTTTTATTGATTGAAATTAAGAATAGGCATCACTATGTAAATATGAGAATTTGTATTGCTTTTAGTGCTTGATAAGTGTTATTTAATCGATCGAATGATTGTTTTTCAATTGATTGAACAACACTTTTCACATTTTTTATTTTATTTTGATGTTCAAACGATTGAACAATTGTTGTTCAATCGATTAAACAACACTTTTGCATCTTTTTATTTTGTTCTTTAGACGATTGAACAATTGTTGTTCAATCGATTAAACAACAGTTTTGCATCTTTTGATTTTTCTATTCAAACGATTGAACAATTGTTGCTCAATCAAATGAACAACACTTTTGTGTCTCTTGATTTTGTTGTTCAAACGATTCTTGTTCAATCAATTGAACAACACTTTTGTGTTTTTCTCGATTTCTGTTGTTCAAATGATTGAATGATTGTTGTTCAATCGATTGAATAGAAATTTTATGTTTGTGATTTTTGTTGTCCAAACGATTCAATGATTGTTGTTCAATCAATTGAACAACACTTTTATGTTTGTGATTTTTGTTGTTCAAACGATTGAACGATTGTTGTTCAATGGATTGAACAACACTTTTGTTTGTTTTTTCTTTTCTTTTAATTTCTGTTGTTCAATTGATTGAACGATTTCTTTTCAAACCATTGAATGATTGCTATTCAATCCATTGAACAACACTTTTTGTCTTTTTAAATAGGATAAACTGTGAATTCTTTAAATTGATGGTCATTATGCCATCATATTTTTTTCTTTTGTATTGTGAATAAACACCATTTGAATGGATTTGTGCCTAATATAAGGAAAAATAGTAATGCCAACCCCATTATGACCTATGAAGCCTTTTGATGGTTATCTTTATTCAAAAACTGATACTTTCTATCTTTATAATGACCGGATGAACATCTCTTCTTTACACACATCATAAAATGATTCATTATTTTCAAACCATGTTGGCTTATGTTTACGCTTTCAAATGGATAACTCTTATTGATATTATGATATGGGGTAACAGTATAAACTTTCATTGGCATATTTTTACTTCTTACACCATCCCTGGCTCTTAAGGAGCAAATGAGCCTCCCTCTTTTTACAATAAAAATTTGAAAAGAAAAAAATGCAAATAATGGGATATGAAAATGCACCAAACATTGTCTTAAAGAGGGTAGGTGGTCTCATCTCGAGCCAACCTACCATGATGTAATGGGTGACATTCCAATTTGAACACCAAACCAAGGTAATGACCTTCTTAATGATTAAAACTATCAGAAGGATAGGGTGTCTCATCATGCGTCAGCTTGATCACTTTGTTATGTCTTGGTGAATGGCATTATGGTCATCTAGTCATCATTCTAGAATAGTGGTCTCTTTATGAAAAGAAAATAAGAACCATCTACATACTAAAAGGAGGACTATGGCTTATTTTTGGGGTTAAAAGGAAACCTTGTTGAGGCTATGAACGCCTGCTAGCAGCAGTGGCTTTGCTTGTGGTATTGGAGTATCATCTTACACTACTAAATGTTCTCTATCTCTTACCACTTATGGATTTGTTTCTAAACGGAATTTCCCATTTGAACAAAACTCTTACAAGCTGACCTACATGGTAAATTATGTTATATATTCATTATATTATAATTGTCCAATCATTTTATGACTATCATTAATACATACCGGTGATTATGCCTTTTTTATTAATACTGCTTACAGTCTAAGTCTTTTGACATAATGAATTAAAATCTTTGTTTTAATTTTTTCCGGACATTTCACATATTATGATGTGTATTGCTTTAATTGCCTTACTGATTAGCACATTCTTTTTTGGATTGGTTGCCGACATTTATTAATTTTCAATGCTTTCGCTTTCTTTTCACATGCTTAAAGGATATGGACGCCCTTTTCTCGTCAGAGGGGGGATGGCCTGCATATGAACGACATGTGTGACATATATGGATAACTGTGTGATAATCAATTGAATTAACTTCTTGGTAAGGACTGCATGATGATTATGAATGCGTAAAAATTAACAATTATTTATGATTGGGGAAAGGACGGAAACCATTATGGCTGGCATGCAAACTCAAGATCCTACGTTAAGTGTGGTTGACGAGACAAATGACTTAACTAAATATGATATTAATTCTCAAAACATCATCGTTTCTCTGTTAATTGTTGTAACGTTCTCTTCTCCTGTTTTGAATTGTGGAAGTGTCAAACAATTGCATACAAGTGAACCAGTCATAGGTACAACAGCCATGGTAGGAAGAGCTATCGGGAATGAACCTGTAGTGCTTATGGTATTGGACCAAGCTCGTGAAATTCTCGAGCACGCTGGCTCACTACAATATTTGAATAGATTGTATGGATTTCATGAGGAGATGATGCTGGAATTTCTATAAAATTTGTAGAATGGTAACATAGTGGTAAGAGGCAGAAATATAATGGTCTCCGAAGTAGTCATAGAAAACGTCACTGGAGTTCCAAAAGAGTGGATGAAATGGATAGACAAACATGTCCTTCTGGACAATGCGGTTGAAGTATTCCAGGATACAGGTGAGAAACTGGTGCAAACAGGGAAAGGGATTCATCCTTCGACGTTAAGGTAGTCGTGGTAGGAATTGGCAGTCATCGAGAAAAGGTACATTACCTGCGATGGTCAACACGATGTCGTAAAGCCCTGCTAACTGAAACTTCTAGCCATTTTAAAACAGAAAATTTGAGTTAATTTGTCGTATTATTTGAATTCCCCATTACATGATGTCACTCATCGAGTTCGAACAGCTAAGGACCCACACACAGTAATCAGTCATCATGGATTGATTAATTTGATTATCATGAATGGACTAGCCCAACAACAGCTAACCTAGGACAATGTTGTAAATCCTACTTTAGCTCGACCTCAAGAAAACACAGCAACAAAGAAACAAGGGCCAAGAACCCTAGGTTCAAGAAGGACACTAAAAAGAAATAATTCCTTTATGCCCCTGAACCCAGAAAAGCATAGGTGCTATGTGTGGGCGAGAGCCCAATGATGTATCCCAATTCAAACAAATGAGGCTGGACCACCCGACACACCACCTCCAAGTCCGCAAAATCCCCCGGTGCAAGGCTATGAGGAGGAAGTGGCCAGGGTATCAGAAAACATGGCGATATTTGGTGAGGGTAGAGAATAATCCGGGAATGTTGAAGAACATAATTGTACCCCCAACCAGTCATCCTCTACTGATAGCCCTAGTCATGAGCAAACCCTCCCATTCACTAATTTTGTGGAGGAATAGAGGGAACCAATCCATTCTATGGAAAAACCCCTTGAAGTTGAGGTACATGAAGAGGAAATCATTAGAGAATAAAATCAGACAACAGACACCAATACAGTGGACCCCCTAGCTGAAGGAAATCCTGCAGATGAAACCCTGGGAGATGAAAATCAACCAAGTAATACTATTTTTTCTATGTCCCTTGAGGACGCGGCCTATCCAAAAGAAGATATGAGAATGATAATTTTTCAGGAGACAACATTTTATTGGGGTCTCCTGAAAGAGAAATCCATAAGAAAGAGGAGATAGAAGGTGAAGCTCCATCGGGAGATACAGTTCCCGGTCGAACCCTCCATAATGTTGACACAATACCACATGTACAGGAACTAGAGGACAATTTAGTTAACCCACCACTAGTTGGAAGTCCCAGAATAAAAAATTCCTACAAGGATAGGCTTAGAAAAATTCTCAAGAAGTATAGAAGACAGAAGCAAATAATTGGGCAACTGAAATTATGGTTAAAAGAAGAAACCAAAGCCAGAAAATTGAAAGTGGAAATGGAAACCATAGGAACACAGACAAAAAAAAATTATGGAAAGGATGCTAAGACCAAAGTGGAGATTCTTTTGTCCTGTCCAAAGGAAAATCAAACAAAGCCATGTCTTGTAGAAGACATTGAAATGCAGACTGAAGAACCCTGTGTTTTCTCATACGAGACCCAAACGGACTACCCTACTGTGAATGTTGTTGTTCAAACAGATGCTGAAGAGGACATTCAAATTGGTAATTGCATGATTAAAGGGGAAGTTGAAGCTGTTGTTCAGACTAATTCCATGGATACCCAGGATGGAGAAGCCCAAATAGAGGAGACACCTTCTTACATTCCTTTTGTAAGAGAGGCAGTCATTCAGAGGTTTCATAATGAACTACTAAAGGTTTAGTAGGAATTAACTCAACACAAAGAAAAGGTAGTGCCCTTGCATGTACATCAAGATTTGAGGAAGAAATTTGAGGCACTTACCATAACCGAAGATGATACCTTTGCTCAATACAAGGCTGAGCAGAAGAAGGTTGAAAGAAAATAGGGTAAATTTCAAAAAGCTAGAGAGAAATTGGAGATTGTCTACTCTCTTTATTTAGGCACCTTATCGTGCCAAGACCCTACTACAAATTATTCTTTATTCCTCATGGAAAGGTTCCTCCCGCTAAAAATCAAATCTGCTAAGGCTGCTAAGCCTATGGAAATCAAAACTACCCAAAGCTTTGTCAAATGATTTAGAGAGAAAGACGACCAGGTACATCACCTCCTCTATGAACTATATATGCACAATTTCCTTTTGGAAGATGATGGGGATAACCACCTTGACCCCTTTATAGGGGATTTCCAATTCTAGGCATTTCTCTCTTTTTCTACCAACCAACTCAAGTGGGCCAAGGCTCATAATACTTTTAGAAGGTGTGAGTATGGCATTGACCTATGGGCCTGAGGGGAGCCTACATAGCCCCTACATCTCTCTGTCAAGAATAAGCAATTTATGAAGTGAGCTGGTGTTGAGCTGGTGTTGTAGGACAATTAGGGCCATTCCACATAGATATCATACAAGCTGGGAAGGAGTAATTCCAAGAGATTAAGGAAGAAGCCTTGTCTATAGCTAGACAAAGGTGGGAA
Source organism: Pinus taeda (assembly GCA_000404065.3). Classification (NCBI taxonomy): domain Eukaryota; kingdom Viridiplantae; phylum Streptophyta; class Pinopsida; order Pinales; family Pinaceae; genus Pinus; species Pinus taeda. The sequence goes on along the minus strand of APFE030194193.1, from coordinate 85,419 downwards.
GTCTCTAGCAACACTGTGAAGAACCGAGAACCATTTGGGTACCAGAACTTTAAAGCTGTCTCCTATCGTTTCTATAAGTACAATCATATGATTTTAACTATGGGGCCTGATTGGATAGGATGTCATTATAGAACTCCAATCATATGGTATGCCCCAGATAAATACCGCAGTGACTCTAATTTCAAGGATCAAGAGGTAAATCATGCTTTCGCTGTCCTTAAGAAGAAAAATGGCTTCATAATTTATAAGGAGGAGGTATATCCTGCTTATTCCCTAACTCAGGCGCACCTAATTCATTTCATTGCATGAGGACATGTAACAAGGTAAGCAGGGGAGCATGTTGGGTCAGTAAAAAGGTAGGTTTTCTCTTTGTAAATAACTTTATTCAGCATTTATCCTTACATGATTATCTCTATTTAAGGATCAAAGTAAAGGAAATAACAGTTAAAGGTGGAGAAAAGCACTTGGTAACAAATTAGATAAATCCATCATGAGAAACTGAATTTTTAATATCTTTATGCAAAAGATGCAGATTGGACGATAGCCATTCAATCGACAGAGCAGCAGCAGGCCGTAAAAGGAAAAGACAATGTCTGAGGCAGGGAAGACAGTGGGAGAGCAAGCAGACTGATGCTATTTCGTGACAGAATTAGATTATGTATTGTGAAATCCTTAGGATCCCTTGATCCTAAGGATTCACTTTTATCTAGTTTAATCTTTTAATGTTATATATAAGGCCGAAAGGCAAACTGAAAGGAGTTCATAATTTCATAATTTGTAATTATTCTTTTGAGACATATAATATTGTTATCTTAGTGATGGTGTAATCTTGTTACTTATGTTAATGAAGAAAGACTGTGTTTGATCCATACTTATATTCTGAGTATTTCTTCAGTGGAGACTTCTCACTACTCTAGGCCAAATCAACAGAAGTTCTATTACTTTCTTGTGTTATAATCTTTTCTATTTTACTATTTTTTAATGTTAAGTTCATATCATTTTTCTTATTGTGAAGATTAATGATTTCGATTCATACTGCTATTCATTTAGATCAAAATTAGTTGTGTGATATGTATATGTAATGCTTTGATTAGATTGGTTATGTTAGTTTCAATAGTAGATTGCCATGCATTCTAAGTTATGATATCACAGATCTTAGAGATAGCATTAATCGATTTCCATAATTTGCTTATATCAGTTCAAATATCATTTATCGTTATATGATCGCCTGTTGTTCAATTATCGCTTGTCGTTTAATTCAGATTACCGTTCAATTAGGATTTCCATTCAATTAGAATATTCTGTTCAATTAGATTTTTTGTTCAATTTGGATTTGCTATAGATTATCATTTTTTTCAGTTGTTAGAGTTCTCTTTCCTGATTGAGTAAATTAGTTTTAATTCTATTTGAAAGTTTTCCAATGTGATTCTTTGCATTTTCATTCAGATTCATTTGATTTCAGAATAAGTTAACTAGAGTTGTACAATTTGTTATGAGTTCTTTCAGATTTATTTCCTCCATAGTTATTTATTTCAAAATTGTTTGGAGTGAGTTGAAGAAATAGTTATTAGTGATTGAAATTATTTATCATTATATAACCTTTGAATTGACTGCATATATAGTGCTGACACTCTTGAGATAAAAAGACTTACCTTTGGTTGATAATTAATGTAGGACTTCAGATTGCCTATAAAAAGACATCTTAGTGCACCAACATCATCAACCTCAAGAAGCGTAGCATGATATTCGAGAAGAAGGAGCTAAGGTTTATTGCTTCATTGGATCCAGCCAAGGGTATGCGATATACTAAACTAGTCGAAGATTATGAGGAAGAGGACAACATTGATCAAATTTACAAGCTCAGTATGTAGGATGACGACTCAATTATGTTAGGATATTCCGACACATAGGAAATAGTTAAGTATAACTTGGTCTAGTGTAGAGTTAGGTAAAGTGTGTTTCTTTACTATGTACTTTTGCAACTTACAATCCGACGATCATGATATGTAGTGATCTGACGGTTCATTCTCTCCTTGATATTACTGACACTTGATCTATGGATTAACACCTAATTGGTCCATTATCTCTATTTAAAGATCATGGAAGGTCATTTGTAGGGTAACCGTTCATGAAACAAGCTTATGTAAATTTTCATTATTTCATTAATAAATTGCCTGAAGTGGCCGTGTTGGCTCGGGCCATGGACTATTTGCCTCTTTGAGGGTTTTAACCATGTCAAGAATACTGGTGTATTGATCTATGATCTGTTTGTGATCAGTGTCCTTTGGTGTTCTATCTAAGGAATTTACCATGTAAATTCCTACATGGTATCAGAGCTATTTGAGTGGTCGTGTTGCCTCAGGCCATGGACTATTTCCCTCTTTGAGGGTTTTCACCACGTCAAGAATATTGGTGTATTGATCTGTGATCTATTTGTGAGCGGTGTCCTTTGGTGTTTTGTTTGAGGAACTTACCCTGTAAATTCCTATAGATTACCCTACTACAAATGGACAGATCTCTTGGGAAAGGAACAAATCCTACAATTTAGATTCTAATGAGGAGCTCAATCATTGGTGGAACTAATTGCATGAAGTATCATCGCTACCCTGAAAAAGATTTACCAAGTTGCTTCGATGTATATCCACTCAGGTACGCAGTTTACCGTGTTATGATGGTTTAGAGGATGTCAATTTATTTCTAGATAAATTCGAGAAGGATGTACCAATGGAACATCAGTTCCAAGCATTAGAGATTGCACTACGATCTATGCCTACACGATGGTGGGGTACACATAAAAACAATTTTGCATATTAGAAGGAGTATTGATGGATGATGAAGTTGAGGTTTGGGTAAGTGAATACCCACATTATGGAGAAATATACAGGGAAGGAAGATATGTGTGATCATCTAGCTTGATGGACAAAATCAAAATACAAAGAAGTGGCTGCCAACGAAAAAGAAGCAACCAAGGAAAATACTACGTCGTAGGCCACCATTGACCTCGACGAGTCAAACATCGAGCATACAAATGTGGAAGGAGAGACAAATGAGGAAAAATAAGGGGGTTTAGGCTTGGAGTCCCCCTTCATTGTCGAAAATATAAATCAAAGGACTTCCACAGGGCCGCACGAGAAGCAAAAATTAGATAAATCAGTGGGCATGAAACCTTTGGTCCTCATGGAGGGGGACATAGATGAAATTGGGGATGTGGTCTGTGATGCAAAGACAGACCTTTGGGGTCACTTCGAAGAGTAGTACAAATAAACTTTAGGTAACGTACAAGAGGGCTTGTGGGAATTACAAGTCCAAACATGTATCCTTCAAGTGAGTGTAGGACAACCAAGCATGAAGCAAGCGAGCACAAAACAAGCAAGTGGGTCAACCTTGGAAGGAGAACTCACCTGGGATCTCCACACAGTCCATCTACTAGAGGGGTCCTTGTACAACTACTCAGTAGAGGACAAGGTGCATCTACTAAACATGAAGGATCTGAGTCTGAATCTCGCTGCACTTCCCACTCAAACTCTACACGAGCTGCACCAAAGGCTATGAGACGAGCTTAGGATTTGGGAGAAATGCAAACCACTGATCATAAATGAGGTAAACATCAATAATGAATAGATCTTTGAGGAAAAGGAGGAGGTTATGGTGTGAAGCCAACAAATATTACACAGGCTTGCAAAGAGCTTCCCAAAATTCAGATCCTGGCCAAATTGGCCTCTACGAAAAAGATTCAGAATGTAGTTACTGTAGTTAAGGAGTCACACGTAGTAATAAAAAAAGTCAGGTTTGAGCTACAACTGTAGATTTCAGAGATACAACTTAAAGTAGTAGCCCACTACTCCTCTAGAAGCTCGGGAGCAATGTGAAGCTCCTATTAAAGAATAAATGGTCACCTTGGAAACTATAGTCAAAGGTTGCACTCAGTTGTTCAAATAGGCCATTGAATCATGGACCTAGCTGCAGGAGGATCCAACTTTGCAGAAGATCGAAGAGGACATCAGATAGAAGCATAGATAATTTGATGAAATTAAGTTGACAACGTGAACCTTACCATGAGTGCAAAGGTTCACCAGATTATAGGAAGGTAAGCTCATCGAGAGAGAATTTGATGAGCTTCATCGTAAGGAAGCAATCATCTTTTCAAGGATGTAGCCTTCGGTGGATGAGGTCAGCCATTTCACCCTGTCATTGTAGAGAAGACTGAAGGGGATGCAGTATACATAAAGGACCATGGGCCTTGCAATTGAAGGCCCAACCAATGAAAAATTGGTCGAGGAAGTGCATCAAATGGTTTTGTAGGGAACAACAGACATGTAGGTTATGAAGATTGAGTTTAGTGAGCTACACAGTAAGATCGAGGTACCACTAGGAGAGTGACTCAAGGACGAGTCACTACTTTGTATTGGGGGACTATTGGGATAGGGTCCCTTGGGGTCATTGTTGTAGTAAATTTTGTTATCTTTGTAAATTCTCTGCATTTTGAGGAAGCAGAGCATGAAGGTCATAGGAGTCAAGGGTGATTTAGGGAGGTCAAAGTCCATTAGTTTGTTAGAAGTTAAGATGTTTTGTGACTCGCCGATGGTCATAAAAATGGATCATAGCAAGTCATATGAAGTAGTTAATCATTGAAGATCTATGTATGGGCAAGTAAGCTAAGTCAAAAGAGTGTTTTTTGTACTTAGGCGAAGGGGAAGGCTTTTGTAGTTGTGTGTGCAGAGACCTTGGTATGTCCGCAACTCAGTGTGTGACCCCCTGTAGTTGTGTGCGTGGGGAAAGAAGAGTCTATAACATAAGGATTGAACATAATAAAGAATATTTTGGAGAAATACTAGTGTATTTGTGCCGTTATGATTACTTATGTATTTTTTGTGAATTCACTATGTTTCTACAATCATCCTAAGGAACACTTAATTGATGCATGAAAGTGGTAGATCTTTTTATTTACTTAATCTTATGAATGTTTAAAGCAATCGATGTAGAGTTAGGTTCTATTTATATAATTTACAATAATTTTGTAATTTCAAGGGTTAGTGTCCGCAAAGGTCGGAATAAAGCCCTAGGAATCACAAAAATCCAGTACAAAGACTTCATGATGCAGAATATTGGTTCTGTCATTGTTAGGTCCCTATAATACTAGTGATTACCCCATTACTATTTTAGTTGCATCCCTTATTAATATTTTTGTACCCCTATTGTGCCCATATTGTTATTACTGTGCCCCACAGAATCCCTCTATTTTTATTTTTGTGCCGTTATATTATTATTGTTAGGTCGGTTGGGTTATATTGTGACTCCTTAGACTCCTATATATAGAAAGGAGGTTTTTTCATTTCAATCATCCAAGAATTGTTCATTTGTGTAATGTAAAGGAGGTTTCCCCCTCGAAGAGGCTAAATTCTAAGGTGTTGATCTATCTTTTCGTGAGTTGGTTTCATAACATTTGGTATCAGAGCTTTGGATTCTAGGGTTTCGCTGCTCCAAATGGGTCATCATGGCATTTTCGCTATAACATTTTTTCTGCGACGTTTCTGAAGCAAAAAAAAAAAAAAAACCCCATTTTAGACAAAATCGCACTGAACCTCGGGTCTGAATTTCAGAGCTTTTTGTGCTATATTTGTGGAGATATGATCTAAGGAAGTTGGTATTTTTGCAGACTCCTGAATTGCATTCCAAATAGCTGACCTGGGGAAAATCATCATAACTCTCTCTCTAAGAATCAGATTGAAATTTCGTAAGAAGGTACAGAATTAAGACAGGCTGTAATTTCTTGTATATATTTTTTAGAGCCAAAGGTCGAAAAAGGGACATGTGGCACGTCATACAAGTTCGCTCTATTGAACTAGTCTATAATCAAGTCATTGTGGGAGATTTGGCATAACTCTTCCTTGGAGAATCCAATTTGGATCAGATTGGTGGAATTGGAAAGAGGACACAAAGAGCTACTGCAGGTCACAATTTGAGAATTGGATGATTCGAAATTATAGAGATACATCCGAGGAAATATCGAGCTCCTACAAAGTGAAAAAAAAGGTGTGTAGATTTTTTTAAATTTTTGCTTAAGCTTGCTTTGAAAAATTACTTTGAAGGAATTCAAAGGGCATAGTAGAGCATTATTATTGGTAACCGATGCCCCGAGGAAAGAAAAGAAAAAACCTAGTAAGCAACCTGAAAGCTCTAGCATGACTCATGAAGAAGAGGAAGAAATGCTACATGATATATCAAATTACAAGACCAAGTGCAACAAATGTCACTCTCACAAAAGATAATAGAAGCTAAGATAAATGGCATGGAATCTAAGATAAAGGGCATGGAAGCTAACATGAATGGTGTGGAAGCTAATATGGACGATTTGAAGATAGATTTGAAGATAGATTTGAAGACAAGCATGGCAGATTCGAAGACAGATTTGACAAATTTTCTACAAGAAATACTTACTAATGGTGAAAGGGTAGTAAAGGAAACGCATGATGCAAACAAAAGAAATGTTAATCACGATTTCACAAACTCTAATATTGGATCGAAGACCCACCATATTCCAAAAATTGATATGAGGAAGTTTGATGGCAAGGATCCCGCAACATGGATATTACAGATGGAGCAATTTTTCGATCTCAATAATGTGCAAAACACACAAAAGGTACGTATGGCAACTTTATATTTGGAACCAAATCAGTTTGTATGGTATCAATGGCTTTGCTCTCGTAAACAATTTATCACTTGGGCAATTTTTACTAAAGAATTGGTAGCACATTATGAGGATACAAAAAGCAACACTTTTTTTAGCCAATTGATAAGTCTCAAACAAAAGGGTTCAATAATGGAGCACATTGAGGAGTTCCAAAAATTGAACATAAGGGTAAAAGATATTCCAGAGGAGCATAGGATTGATGTGTTCATAGGGTCTTTAAAGGATAATATCCAACAGGATGTTCGCCTTTGGGAACCTGATTCATTAGAGAAGGCATTCAGGTTAGCAAGAAAAATGGAAAGCAAAATTATGGCAACGAGGAAGCATATCACTCCAACTATAAAGATGGAAGTGTTGTGCCTAGTCTTCCACAACCTATAAGGTTGACACCACAACAATTGGAAGAAAAAAGAAAAGGACTTTGCTACAGTTGTGATAGCAAATACACTAAAGGTCATAAGTGTGCTGAGAAGAAATTATTCTACATAGATTGTGAAGAGGAAGAAGAAAAGGAGCAAGAAAGGTCAAAAGAAGAGGATATACTCTAGGAATGAAGCCTAGATAAAGAAGAAATGAATCCGACCATATCTTATAATGCATTGGATGGAATTACCACGCCTCAAACCATCAAGATAGAAGGACAAATCAAGAAGAAAAATGTAATTGTGTTGATTGATTCAGGAAGTACCCACAATTTTATTCATTGTAAGGTAGCAAAAGAATTGAATTGCTTCCTATATCTAGCACCAGAGTGTCAAGTGATAGTGTCATCTGATTCCAGGAAGTGTTCCTCCAAACATCAGGCCTTACATATATCCCTATGCCCTAAAGAGTGAAATTGAACGTATGGTTGCAGAATGCTAGAGGCTGGTATAATTCAACCTAGTCAAAGTTCTTTCTCTCCTCCAGTAGTATTGGTGCACAAGAAGGATGGAACTTGGTGCATGTGTTTGGATTATAGGGAGCTCAACAAGCTCACTATTAAAGATAAGTTTCCCATTCCAGTCATTGATGAATTACTGGATGAATTGCATGGATCAATTTACTTCACCAAGTTGGATCTTTGCTCAGGATATCATCAAATCAGAATGAAGACTGAAGACATTCTGAAAACACCATTTAGAACTCATGAGGGTCATTATGAATTTTTGGTCATGCCTTTTGGCCTTACCAATGCACCTTCAACATTTCAAGGTTTGATGAATTCAATTTTCAAACCATTCCTTAGAAAATTTGTGTTAGTATTCTTTGATGATATACGAATCTACAGCAAGTCTTGGAAGGATCATGTTGAACATGTTGACAGGATGCTACAACTATTGGAGGAGAAACAATTATATGCAAAAAAGATCCAAATGTTTCTTTGGAGTCCAAGAGGTGGAATATCTGGGTCATATTGTATCTCATGAAGGAGTTAAGGTAGACCCTAGCAAAATTAAAGCCATTTAAGGAATGGAAAATCCCCACATCCATAAAGCATCTGCGAGGATTTCTCGGGTTGACAGGGTATTATCGCAAGCTTGTTAAGAATTATGGGAGAATAGAATAGCAGCACTTCTAACAATATTATTGAAGAAAGATGCATTTTCATGGACTCCGGAAGCAACAAAGACCTTTGAACATCTTAAAGAGGCAATGTGTCAAGCACCAGTATTAGCTACACCGGACTTCACGAAAACCTTCATTGTGGAATGTGATGCTTCAGGAAATGGAATTGGTGTTGTTCTAATGCAAGATGAAAGACCAATTGCTTTTGAAAAAAGTCGTCCAATCAAGGGAAGTTTTTACACAAAGCTATTTATGAGAAGGAAATGTTGGCAATACTCCATGCACTTAAGAAATGGTGACCCTACCTAATGGGAAGACACTTCAAGGTAAAAACGGATCATTATAGCCTTAAATACTTTTTAGAACAAAGATTATCCTCTGAAGAGCAACAAAAGTGGGTCACAAAAATGTTGGGTTATGACTTTGAAATCATCTACAAAAAAGGGA
>APFE030194193.1:0-75097 GCA_000404065.3 Pinus taeda | reverse complement strand
TAAACAAATGTCCCTCAAGCAAGCTAAGAAGGATAATAAATTATCACCAAAGTATTATGGTCTGTACAAGGTGTTGCAAAAGATTGGTACTATGGCATACAAATTGGAGCTTCCTGCAGCTTCTCGAGTCCACCTAGTTTTCCATGTTTCATGTTTAAATAAGGCTATAGGCGACAAGATCCTAGTTCAAATAATATTTCCAGAACTTGATGAGGAAGGAAAATTTATATTGGAACCAGAAGCAATGAAATAAACAAGAACTCGACAGCTACGAAATCGATCGATTTCGGAGTATCTCATCAAGTGGAAGAACTTATCCACTGAAGATTGCACATGGGAGGATGAGAATTTTATACAGAAGCATATAGAACTACTCAATTGTTGAGGACAAAACTTTTTTGAAGGAGAGAGGCATGTTAGGTCCTTATAATACTAGTGATTACCCCATTACTATTGTAGTTGTATCCCTTATTAATATTGTTTTGCCCTATTGTCACCATATTGTTATTACTGTGCCCCATAGAATCCCTCTATTATTCTTTTTGTGCCTTTATATTATTATTGTTAGGTCAGATGGGTTATATTGTGACTCCTTAGACTCCTATATATAGAAAGAAGGTTTTTTAATTTGAATCATCCAAGAATTGTTCATTTGTGTAATGTAAAGGAGGTTTCCCATCAAAGAGGTTGAATTCTAAGGTGTTGATCTATCTTTTCTATATTTTAGTGAGCTGGTTTCATAACAGTCATCCCCCAATATTGCATTAGGTGAGACTACAGCCTGCGCTATATGGGTTGTTTCCGAAAGGGCCAATAGTTTATGGTTTTGTTGGTTGGTGCAACTAACTCTGAACCTGGGTCCACACCACCTCAAATCAACAAAACCATAAAAAAAAATCTCAAACACTCCTAGGATAGTGCCCATTATTGTTGCAATACTCCTCATGCCCTAACAAAATATGAACACTTTTAGGATAGTGCCAATTAGTGTTGCAATACTCATCATAGCCTAAAAAAAGGTGATGAACACTCTTATACATCAAATAAGGAGTGTTGATGTGGCTAGGGTTTGTGGAGAAAAACGATAATTTTTTAAGGGGTCAAAATAATAATCAAAATGATGACAAGGATGGTCATACGCTCTCAATTGAAGTTAAATTTAACAAGATTCATCTACGAGACCTTTCTATATCAAATATAAATAAGTATCTACCATGAAAGAATCGGGAGAAAATAAGGCGAAAGCAAGGTAATGTTATGAGAGTGACAAGAGGACTCCACCTTGAGATAAGAAGCTACAGTAGCTTCACTCTACTTGTAGGTAAGAGGAGGAGCGACAAATCAAAGTGCCTAGAGATACTAATTTTTTTTATAGATATTGTTGTCTAATGAAATTCCAATCCTTTTTCCCATATCATTTATATCTTATTGTATGTAAATGAATGTATCTTTGTGTAAGTATAAATACTTTTTTTCCTTATGCTAATAATACTTATGTAGGAAATAAATGTTTGGATAAAATAAGTGTTTGGATAATTTTTTTGGTAGGAGGTAAGGTCATGATTTTTGGAGAAAAAAACCAATTAAGAAAAGTTAGGACCAATCGTGAGTGGACTTTTTTTTTCTACTCTTATATATATCTATTTTTTAAGTACTTTTGTCTAGTTTATTGGTGCAAGTAATTGGATAAGATTTTATATACCATGCAACATAGAGAAAGGATACCTTGAAATAGAGGGATGATCCAAGAATATAGAATGAGCTATTATAGTAGGGATAAAATCAGCATATATTCATCTATTTACTTTTTCGTATGGCTCTTTAGTTGGTTGAATTTTTGGCATACATACTTTTCTCTTTTTTCAGGTAGTTTCCAAGGTCCATGTACCTACTAGATCTATACTTTTTTTCTTAGAGACTAAATGGGCCTAAATGGCTAATCAAATCTCATGTGTAGTGTGTATAGATTTTTTAATCACTATTCTATGTTCAATTCTTTAAGGAAACATTTTTAAATGACTGCAATGCTTTCACTAGTCACAAACAAAGAATTGATTCCTTGCTCTAACTATTTTTATAAAGTTTAGCCTTTTATTTTTTGGGGATTTCTACAAAATTCTTCGCCCAAGTCTTGAATAATATCTAGAACTAATTGATTAGAGCATATGGATAGCCACCACAACTCATATACGCTTGTATTTTTTAATTTGTTATATTTTTTAGGGTTTTAAACTCATCCTTTGGTTTGATTTCTTGTAGAGACATTGTGGCTATCTCGTTATTTTGCACTCATTATTCCTTCTATTGATGTCAAGTGTGCCAAGCCTTCTTTTTCTTTTGATTACTGAGATTAAATACTCAATTCTAGGTGGGTTTTATTGTTTTGGGTGTTTTATTTTTGTTAGATTTGGATTATTTTATTGCATGGATTAATTCAATCTTTCTTTTGAATATTAAGATAGTGAAAGGAGAGTGTGGTGAAGATATTACTTAGATTAAACTGAAATATTATCTTTCCTACTATAGTATAGTTTCCATCAAATGGAAACTCATATTGTGAATGCTTTGTATACTTTTCTTTGGAAACATTCAAAATACACACATCATAATGTTCACTCCATTATCTTGATGCTAATAATAACCACTAAAAGAAACACATAAGTAAAGTCTATTAGAAAATTTTCTTTTATAGCAAACCCACATTAAGTTGTGTTTTGAGGTCCTTGGAATAGGTTTGTGGAGGAAACTCTTGAATGCCACAAAACTTGAAATGAGAATTTGAGCTTGGAAGTGAGAATCCATTTTTCTCCAACTATTTTCAAGGAAAGACCCCATAATAAAAGTGTCAAGGAGGAGATCATATTGAGATCTATGGAGGGTTATACTCACCTCATAAAATCCTCTTACCCTTTTTTTATGAACATATGGAGGTTTCCTTTGGAAATATCTCCAATTAATACCCTTCTCACATATAAAAACCTAATTCACTATAATTCTTTAACGTCATTTGATTGTTTATGATAACCCGTGTCCTATATTTTACATAATCTAGAGAGGTGATTGTAATTGACTTGGACATGTTTTATATTGGATATACATTGGTTAGAACTCACTCCAATTCCTTAGGGGTACCCACCAATTATAAGGGGTACTTTAGCTATATGTTAAGATATTATATAGGAGGTCATTGTAACCATCTCTAATATCTTCACAAAAAACTTGAACCCTCGTCTACCAAGATCCAATGAAGGGAAGGAACCTTGAGGTGTTTGCTATTCTTCTTATATTTTTTAGGTGTGTGTCATTTGGTCTAAGTTTAGTTGGTGAGAAGAGTCACCATCTTTGTATATTACATATTTTATTTTAACTAGACGGATAAGTTTAGCCCACACCATTGGGCCTTCTATTTGAAGTGGGGCATCTACTTCATCATAGACTTGGGATATATTTCCCAAACAAAATGGGATATAGACTTAACTATACCTATTGACACTACTATTCATTCTTAGGATGTAGAGAAAATAGTTCAAGAAGTGAACAAGTCTCCCAACTCACTCCCATCCTTCTTTTAATCCTCCTTTAGGCACATTATTTAAGGGGAGAGTCTATATTTGACTACAGTGTAATTTTTCAACTCTCAAGATAATTGCAAATTTTGGATGTTAAAAATTTTCAGCTTTTTCCATTGGTTTGGTTTCACTAGTGGAAGACTAGGGAAAACCAATATGTATGTCTTTTTAGCATCTAAGAAATGAAATCACTTTTGTTCACCAAACCATTAGTATATTTTTGTTAGAATCTAAAAAATGAAGTCATTTTTTCTTACCAAAATAAAATGGATTTTGTAACACTTCTATTTCTTGTTTTTTTATGGAAATTAACTATGGGTAGATTGAGTTAGAGATTGCGCTATTCTTAGTAGATTAAGTTTAATACCATGATATTCATTGTTTAGAATGTTTTTGGTGATTCCTAAATGGATTCAACATGGTGAGAAAGCTATGGCTAAATGTGTAAATTACACAATTAAAATTGTAATTCTAACAAATGCTTCCTAAATTCTAAGCAAAATTAATCTAAAAATGTAAAAACAAATCAAAACATAAAAGAATTAGACATAGATTAAAAAAGCCATAATCTAACAAATAACCTTCTTCGCTATAATGTAAAGATACAATTTCAATTTTTTCTTCAAATACATTTATGAATGCATAAATGGATTCAACACCAAAAAAAAACCATGGTTCACTTCTATTAAATGGCTTAAAATCAAATTTCAAAAATCTGTTGGTGACTTTGATTAAAATTAACTAACAAAATAATAAAAAATACCATTTCATTATTAACTTTCATATTATAATATATATATATATATATATCATTAGAAAAATTGAAATCTTAAACAAAAATATTATTATAGATTGTTTTATTTATTAGAAGAGTTTTCCGCAAAAATCACATCATAATTCATTTGTCCACACATTTTATTATAAAAAGAAGTTCCTCTTTAAAACTTTAGTCACTCCCGTTATCTTATATGGATGTGAGGTTTGGGGTTGCAGCATCTCTAGAGAATCCTGGAGAAAGATTGAGCAAATACATAAGCTCTTTATAACGTATAACATGAAAATTAAAAGCAATACACCCTACCCTATTCTCTTTATAGAAGTAAGTCTTTCCCCTATCGAAATCCTAGCTATGACTAGGCTTCTATTGTACAAGCACAAGCTCAATAACATAGGAGATCATAGACTTACCAAACTAGCTTTAAATTCCAGCCAAAACCAACTAACACTCAAACGGGGTTGGTATAAAGACACGAGGGCTTGGTTAAACCATTGGGAGATCAACGAGAATGATGCATTGCAAAACATTAATAACATTAAAAATATCGTTACTTCTAAGTTCAAAGAAAAAATGTGGTGCGAGAAAGATTTAGCAGCTAAAAGAAAATTAAGTTATTATAAGAGGGTCATCAACCCCACCCTAGAAGATCAAAAGTATCTCTCTATTTTAGCTAGCTCAAAGAAGAAAATTAATATAGCGAAGATTAGAACTAACTTTCATGAGCTCCATAGTGAAACGAGTCATTAGGCAGTTCCTAAAACACCATGGATGGAAAGAATCTACCATCTCTGTGATAATAGGAACATTGAGGATGAAAATCACTTCCTCTTAGAGTGCCCCACGTACAACCACATTAGATCTCATTTTCATAATATTTGTCGCAATACTGATCTTCCTAGCCTTTTACAATGTCAAAATTATAGTGAGCTTCTGAGGCTTCTCTCCAAGCTTTTTGAGCATAGAAATAAAATCTTAAATCAAACTAAATAATTTGTTTCTTTAGGTCCAATAGACCAAACTTTGGTCTCAATTGACGTTAACCACCATCATCATCATCATATATTAAATAAAATTTGACTAGGTTAAAGCCAACTAAATCCACTAAATCACCATTTCAACTAAAAATAAATCCACAAAATGACCATTTCAAGGAAAAGATAGATATAATATATATATTTATATTGCAAATCCAACATCTTTAACATCTTTACCATAAAATGTAGCCAATAAAATTATATACATAGACATAAATATTTTAAATAATAATATTATTCTATGGTGGAGAACATTAATTTCTTATTATTATTATTTTAAACGCCTTTTAATGCGGTCAACTACCTCCTCCATGGTCACGAGTGGTCCGAGGGTTTAAAAACAAAGCATACCCATCTCCATTGATTATGTTTTGGAATATATATTCATACAAACCTCTACTTTGTTCTTGTGGTGGTGTTGTGCTCGTCGGGCAGATATCCTCTCCTGTACTTTTTTTCATGTGGTGGTGTTGGTGCCCATCGCATATTCTCAGCTTGGGTGATTTAAGATGGAGTATTCCTTTTGTTTTTTTGAATTTTTGAGTTACGGTTATGCACTGGGAGTATAAGGTTTTGCATATTGTAGAGTGAGTTTTAATTTCCTCCGCGACGTTATGGATAGCGAAGAGAAAAACCTAGCAGAAAAACCACCAACTGGACAACAAAATCAGACGCCAAACAACAGGGAATATGTCCAAGCGATTTGTAGAAGCTGTTGGACACCTAATCCTAAATGGGTTAGTGTGGAAGCTAAACAGACAAGAGGAGTCCAAGAGACCTTGGGATGTGAATCCCAACGATCACCATATTGTACTATAAATGTATATCAATTGTGAATAAAATTGTATTGCATGTTTTATCTTTCACATCTTTCTCGCTGTCCATGTCTGTTTAACATGGTATCAGAGCCATGATGTGTGGCCTGTTTTCCCTGAGCAACTGATCTGAGTTGCCTTGAATAGTGTTGGACTAGTCTTCATTACCTGACCATTTATTTTATTAGCTCAGCGCATCAAATCTGCAACTAGGCATTGTATTCCTACCTGCAGCCTATCAAAGTCTGCGCACTAGTATAACAGCGCTGCGATTTACCATTATTCCCTGACATATTCTATTTATGATTCCTGCACCGTGTTCAGTTGAGTACGCTCAATACGCTCAAACTCCATAAACGTTTTCTCTGATCACTAACCATCCGTTTTAAAGTGTTAAGTGCCTGCCTGAAATATCCCAACATCTAGTAATACCTTCTGGACGTTGCCAGAGGCGTTGGAGGATTTGCTAGTAGGCGTTGGAGGCAAAAGCTTTCTTCAGAAATCGATGGAACAATTTTTCTAATCTCTGTCTGGCTAATGCGCGCCTAAGTGTGCTATTGGAGTGTGCTGTTGAGAATTCCGCATTCTCTTTCACTTGAATGCAGATAGAGTCTATCCGATTGCTGGTGATTTCAAACCGTTTCCATGAATCTCACTTATGGTAACGTTGTATAATGACGCCTCATCGCGCGACTCATCTTCTTATTCTTCTTCTGTTTTGTATCAAAAGTCCGAGACGTGGAGTAACGGCGGGAATCGAACCGACAACGTTGGCGGCAGAGGTGAATTTGGCGTGGGGTTGAAGAAAGAGGTGTCTCTGAGCCTAGAGGAACTGAATAGACAAGTAGAGGCCTTCATTGCGAAGGTGAAGAATGATATGAAGCTCCAGAGGGAATAATCTCTCGCTCGGTACGCAGAAATGGTGAATCGAGCTGCGGGCGTCAAATGAGAATAGTTTTCCGTTGTTGTCTCACGTCAACAGCTCTATTTCCTTGTAGGGATGACCAAGATGGTAGGTAAGCAAAGAAATGTTCATCCATCTGCTTGTGAATGAAAGATATGTGGGTGCAGTGTTATCAAAATAGATAAATACTCTGTGTATTACCAAATGTATTCAAATATGGCAATCGAACCCAATTTGCATAGTTGGTGGAAATCGAACTATATATTGAGCACCTGATATACCAAGATAATAATTGTTCTGGAGCGAATTTACGTTGCATGCAGAGGTTCATGCGACCAGAAGCATTGACCACTAAGCGTTGGTATTTATCCCCTCTTGTTGAAGTCGATATCACTCAATGTCAAATTGTGGAAGTCTGGCTGAATGTGTGCTCACAGGGTGACAGAAGATTGTTGAGCTACTATACATAGCAATTGGGAGCTCATTGTCATCGTAAGTCCCAGCGATCTCTCTGTCTTCGTCATCATCTTCTCTTCCGCCATGAATACAGTCAGAATGAAGGAAATTTAAATTACAAATCATAAATCTGAAGACTGCACCTAATATATCGAGTAGCACTTCGAGGAATTTCGTTTCAGGCAACTTACAGTTTCAGAGAAGGGACGCAGAAAGTGTCATGATGATGGGTCACATTCATGTCATGGAAGTTTCTGAGCGGTTCTCCACCTTGTAGATGCACCCAGGCCCGGCTCGGAACATAACGGTCCTCCATTGTCTTTACTTGTGGAGTGTTCAAATTTACAGATGCAGCCCAATGTTGACCATTTGAGCTTGTTGAATAAGCATAATGTGTCTCAATGTAACTCGGTAGGGAAATTAACGCGCCTCCAATATCTTTGCTTGAGCGGTGCTCCATTTAGCGAAAACTCGCAGACTTGGTTGCGAACGTAACGGGCCTCCGTTATCTTTATTTGGTCTCACGGAATTCTATTAATAGCTCTTCAATCTTGCTTGCGGTCACGAAGGAAGACGATGAAAATGGATCTGTCATTAATAGAGATTTATAACGTATATTGAAAGTTTGATCTGGTATTCGGTGATATAAAAGTTAAAAAAAAAGTCGAACATTAGTTGATGTTTGTGGTATTTCTACGAGTATTTATTTGATAACAACAGATCTCCAAATAGATCAGGAAGGATTTTAATCTAGTTATAACTCACGTCTAATTCAACGAGCCCAGACAGCCCACAGATAGAATCTGGCAATGCTTTGAAGTTATCAGAATTGTAACCAATGTTGAGAATTTGAAGGCTTACAAGTCTTTCAATGTCTTCAGGCAGATATGTGTGTTTAACACTCGCCATCGGAAGAAGCTATTCCACTCAGTTAATCCACGATGGGGATGCCCTCACTGCTGTCGGAAGAAGCTATTCCATTCCACTCAGTACTTCGAAATAAGCATAATAAATAGCACGACCAGTCTTTATTCTTAAACAATATTCTTAAGAGTGGCCACAACAACTCTAGATGGAATTGCACTTTTCATGAATAGGCCGATAATGAAGACTGTAGAGACGACGCGCATCAGGTTCATCATTTGTTGAGAATGAGCGATTTTTGAATTCATATTCGTGTCAAACCCAAATTGAACAGATTTGATTGCTAAAACAGCCTTTGATTTCCAGCAGATTGCTAATAAAACCTCGGAGTTGTTGCTGTCTATGTCTGTGAAGACTGCATTCTCAAATCAACTACATTGGATTGCAATTTAGGGACGCCATTCGAGACTAGACCGAGCCGCTCGAGTTCTTCGGGCCAACTATCCCCTCCATTACCAGGCTGCCGAAGGACGTCATTGTCATAGAACAGATTCATTGATGGTGGAAGATCCAGAACCGACTCCTCTAATTCTGGGTATTTAAAGGAAGATTGGAAGGAGCTTCAACAACAACGTTCTCCATTTCTTGCAGGAGGCTTAGTTTGGCTATCTTCTTTTATATATAAAGTTTGTCCCCACTTCAACAGTTTGGAAGTTTTTTTTAATCTTGAAGGTGGACGTTAGGTCACTGATCATTTGCTGACATTTATAAAGGATATTGCAGTGATTGTTGCTTCTTCTTCACTAGTTGATAGGTGTGATCAGTTTCTTTAACGTATAAGATAATGAATAAAATGACCAGAATTGATGATGCATTACAGTTATTAAATAGTCTAATATTTTCCACTGTTGATGGGATGGTAAAAGTCAGTAAGATAACTCTTTTTAACATTCAAACTTTCCTGCAAAATGCACAAGAAAATATTGAGTTTTTGCATCTTGAGACAAAGCTACAGCAAGAAGAATTAAAACAAAGAAGTCATTTTGAACCTGTTTTTGTTCAGAACATTGAGACAACCACCCATCAGCAGCAAGTTAATAATGCAGCAGTTGTACATGCAGATGCAGAAACTCAGTCTGCACTTCTGAAGCCCATCATTAGACCTTGGGAACAGCTTGTCCACAACAAGCACAAAACTGGTCTTGGATATGACAAGGACTTGTCCTTTCATATTCCAGACTACTCAAAGCCCATTCATTTTCAGAGTGTTGTATTGATTTATGATAGTTCACCTGCTCCTCATGACAGTTCAGCTTCAGCTGTTCCAGACTCTGCTCCTCTTCCACAACAGCAACAACAACAACAGATCGTGAAATGCCAACACTGTGATCGAGTTGGCCATATGAAAGATCACTGTTTTGATCTTCATCCATGTAAGCACTGCCATAAAACTAGCCATTCTTCAAACAGATGCTTCAGAAACCAACACCCTGCAAGAACAAAGATTCATCTAGGATGGATCGCTTCTTGGCAATGGGCATCAACAGCCAAGAAGATATTTCAAACACATGTCAGAACTTGTTCCAGAATATTGAACAGTCTTGCAGTTGAGTTTTCTCCATCTTCTCACCTTGTATCTGACAGGGGGGGAAATGATGGTCATCTACAAGCTTCAAAGCCACATCAAGCGAGCCTGAGCCACAACCTGCCACACCAGTTTCAGAGTTGTAGCCAGAGACAAAGATGCCTGAACATGCCTTCAGTTGGCGATCTGGGACACTTCCTCTAGCAGAAGACTTCAGGTTCTTGCCAGCTTTGGAAGAGTTCCGGGAACAAAATTGAGAACACTTCCTCTAGCAGAAGACTCCAGCTTCTTGCCAGTTTTGGAAGAGTTCCAGGAATTGCATAAGCATTCCAGAGTTGCTCGTCATCCTTAAACCATCACAGGTTGAGACTTCCCTTTTACAGGTTGAAGTTTTACCTTTTATGTGGGGTGAGGCCTCCCTTTTACGGTTGAAGGTTTCCCTCTTTAAAACAATAGGATCACTTCCTCTAGCAGAAGACTTCAGCTTCTTGCCAGTTTTGGAAGAGTTCCGGGAACTGCACTAAGCGTTCTAGTGTTGGTGGCTATCCTTAAACCACTGCTCTTTATACCAACATTGCATAGAGCACATTCAGCCTAGTGCTGCCATGCATTTTTACACATTTTGTATTTCAGCTCTCTTCTTGAACTCATACATAACCCTTCGAATTAAGGGGGGCAATGTTGGACACCTAATCCTAAATGGGTTAGTGTGGAAGCTAAATAGACAAAAGGAGTCCAAGAGACCTTGGGATGTGAATCCCAACAGTCACCATATTGTACTATAAATGTATATCAATTGTGAATAAAATTGTATTGCATGTTTTATCTTTCATATCTTTCTCGCTGTCCATGTCTGTTTAACAGAAGCAACCACAGGGATGTCCAAGCGATTCACAGAAGCAGCCATAGGAGGTTAAAAAAGAACGATGGATATTGGACGTGCCAAGTGAGTGTAGACAACCAATAGATGAACTCAATAAGCAATTGGACTTGAGATCTATGGGTGTTGTAGCGTGGTGGTTGCTACCATATGAAACGAAGAGATTGGTAGACTTGACAAAAGAGCTAGGCTGCAAGAGAGGTAGGAACGCGATTGATTGGTTATTATCAGTGAGCCACCGTATATTAACACTTTAAGCCCTAAAATGGCCAGTGCCAACAAAAACTAAGCTTTTGGTGGACCTTACAAGAGAGATAGAGATGAGAAATGGGGCACAAACACTAGATTATCTGCTTATGGGGGGCATTGCCCCATTAAGGAAAGAAACTTCGCCAACCTTAGCATCAGCCACGAACATCCCCGCTAAGTTTCCGCCGCCGGAGCAATTTCAGACACCAACTTTCCAACATCCTGGATTTTGGAAAGTTGGTGTCTGAAATTGCTCCGGCGGCCCAAACTGAGCGGGGAAGTTAGTGGCTGATGCTAAAGGTAGGCCAAATTTATTCCATTAGTGTAAACAGATAATCTAGTGTCATCTCTAACTCTCTAGTAAGGTCCACCAAACGCTTAGTTTGTGTTGGCACTGACCAGTTTAGGGCTTCATCGGCATCCTGAATCCCTAGTTCTCTTGAGAGAGTTAATATACAGTGGCCCACTGATAATAACCAATCAATTGCCTACGACCTCTGTTGCAGCCTAGCCCTTTTGTCAAGTCTAACAATTCGTTGATAAATGTTGTGATGGATACGGAGGTTAATCAGATAATCATTGTAAGCCTAGACATTGAAGTGTCATAAGAGCAGAGGTAGCTATCGACAAAATGCATATTTTTCCACAAGAGGCCGGCGCAATTGCTCTTTGGGATTCTCATATTCGAAACAGCAGAGGCATAATTTACAATTTCTTCAAACTTTTTTGTATTGAAAATTTATGCCCAACTATTTACAATGCCCAACAACGATGACAATTTTCGTTTAAGTGTAGATTTTGGAAGTCCAGGAAATATGGAGTTGGTAGTGGTAACGGAAGATAACAGCTTAGCAAGGGAATAAGTATTTTTGATCATTTGTGCCAAACATATTGGAGAACTACACAAGCAAATTCCATTATCTGTTTCACTTCTTGTGTAGTTCTCCAATATGTTTGGCATAAATTCTCAAAAATACTTCTTCCATTGCTCAACTTCCATCTACCATTACCACTAACAAATCCATATTTCCTGGACTTCCAAAATCTGCACTTAAACGAAAGTTCTGATCGTCGGTTGGTATTGTAAATAGTTGGGCACAATTTTTAAATTCAAAAATTTTGAAGAACCTCTCATTCTTATTGTAGATCATTCCTCTGCTATTTCTAATATCAAAATCCCAAAAAGCAATTGCGCCCGCGTCTTGTGCAAAAATATTACTTTTGGAGATAGTTACACCTGCTCTTATCGATTCAGTGTCTAGGCTTACAATGATTATGGGATGAACCTCTGTATCCATCAGTACAACAGTTATCAATGAATTATTGTTGTTATTATAACAAACAAACAGAAATGTCATTCTAATATCAATCAGTGACCCACCCCCATCTGTAAGCCGCGAGAATTTTTCATCATAGTAGAATGGTATCAGATAGAAATTGTTAAAACATAACGAATATTTTGTTAAAACATAACGAATATAAAGACAGGAGATTCTTCTTCTTCCTCTTCTGAATCATCTTGTAGAGATTCCGTCGTCACATCCGGTGGAAGGAGTTCATGGGCAGCTGTATCTGCATGTGGCGATGACAGGTCATCTTGTGTGTTATGACTCTCCGCCATCTTTCAAAGATTGCTAGTTGCTGCTAATGAAATATCCTTTATACCCTTGCCAGTAACTGTTTCGCCTTCCTCTATTTTCTGAGTGCACAGATGGTATTTTAAAAGTGTATGACACGTTCTCATGACTTTCGGGATACCTAATTAGCAAGCAGGGAATTCCAATAGTCATGCGAATCTAAAGAAGGTATTGGAATCGACGTAACTACTTCGCCTCGACTGACAATTCTAACAAGTAACTACGCCGCTTTCCTATATTTGTGGAGGGGTATTTTAAAGTGTATACTAGAGTGGCTAAATTTACAAGGTGGAGGGGAGTTTATGATAAAGGTTTTTTTGGTATGGTAATGACATTGTATTGATCATAAATAATATGGTAGATGCATTTATATGGCCTTGTGTTTTGTGTATGGGTGGGTATGCAAGTGAATCTCATTAATATTAAAATAATGATTTTTTTTGTAATAAAAGGAAGTAGAGTCAATATTTTCTTTGAGGGTAACATTTTTGAAAAAGTAAATGAGTACAATTACCTTGGGATTGATTTTAACAAGAAGCTTAATTGGGATGCCTTCAAAAAGAAAAGAATTTTGGGAGGGTGGAAAGCATTATATTGCTCTTCAAAATAGATATCTAGAGAGACAAAATTATGGGATTGGAAAACAACTAAAGTACTTTAATTGGGATGACTCTAGAAAGAAGAGAATATTAGGAAGGCAGAAGGTATTATATGTTCTTCAAAATAGATAGAGAGAGACAAAGTTATAGGATTGGAAAGCAACTAAAGTATTTTTTGGACCATCTAAAAGTGGTATCAAATTGAGAATTGATCATGAGCAAGTTCAAAATAAAAAGTTTGGTTCCTTATGAGATAATGTTGAGTGAAATACCCAGAGCTCCCACCCAAGCAATTGCTATGGTGCCTCTTATAAGATATCTAAAAAGAATTGAGCAACTCGAGGTAATTAAATGGCCTAAAGTTATCTTCAATGAAGGCATGAGTGAATGAAAGAAAACATGGATGAGGCAAAACATCAAATGCATGCAAAAATGATATATTTACGTCGAGTTTGTGCCTCAAATTGCAAGGAGTTAAAGAATTTTTTAGTTGAGTTTGTGCCTCAAATTGCAAGGAGTTAAAGAATTTTTATGGAGAAGTTCTGTAAGCATATATGGGAAAAAGAGTTAGGCAAAAATTTGTGTTGAGGAATTCAACCCCACTTGTGATCTCTAACAAAAAGAGTGCATTGGAGCTAGCATTTCATGGAGAGAAAAATTCTTATTGCTCAATTAAGAACTAACTCGCATCAATTTGGGTGTGAAACAAGACATTGGAAAACACCAAAGAAGTTTTGGAAGAACACCTGTGTACATTTTTCACTCCTAAGACAGTGGAATCAAAAAAACATTTCATTTTGGAATGTGATGTTTTCAAAAACATTGATGCTCTCAATGAGAGACAATTATGGAAATATGTTAGCATGGATCTCTTTAGAGACTATTAAAAGGTTGGGCCAACTCATCATTAATTTGAATAAGAAAATGACTGAATTATAAAGAAAGACTCTCATCCCATAGATCATTTTTAGTATAGTAGACATTAAAAATATCATTCATGACAACAGTTGCACATGGAAGACATGAATTTGGAAAACAGCACAGGAGGAGCTCACAGGTGCGGATCACCAAGAGCTCCTACAAGCAAATGCACCCGCTTAGGCTTCACATTAAAGTCTAATAATAAATAGACACATTTTGTTAGGGATAGTAAAACAAATCCATAAATTATAGGAACTGAATATCCAAGAAAAGCACAATCATAACTACATAACAATAATCACCTAATCTCCATTAATTCTAACACTCCCCCTTAATGGAGAAAGGGGTTATTAAACACACCTAATGTATCCCTAAACAAATCAAACTTCAGTCTTCCCAGAGGCTTAGTGAATATATCAGCCATATTATCACAAGAATTACAATACTCTACACAAATCTCTTTAGACTGCACCTTCTCCCTTACAAAATGAAATTGAGTGTCTATGTTCTTGGTGTTTTTATGAAACACGGGATTGTAAGCTAGTTTGATGGAACTCTGATTATCGTAATTGATAATCGTAACTTATGTTTGTTCTTCTCCTGCATATTGGAGAAGTCTACGCAACCAAACTGCCTCACATGCTGCTGCACACATAGCTTGATATTCTGCTTCTACTGAGGATAAGGCAACAATATGTTGCTTCTTGTTGCACCAAGAGATGACCTCGAGACCAATGCTGAAGGCGTAACCTATAATTAATCTTCTATCATATAAATTTCCCACCCAATCAGAGTCTGTATAACCTGTCAAACTAACATCAAATGAGTCATAATACAAAATACCAAAGTCTGTTGTTCCTTGCAGATACCTTAATACTCTTTTTGCTGCAAGCCAATGGTTGTCACGAGGTTGAGTCATGAACTGACTCAAAACACTCACTGCATAAGCTAAATCTGGTCTTGTTGTAGTCAAATAAATAAGACTACTAACCAATTGTCTGTACAGTTTTGTATCTGCATATCTCAAACCATCATTCACCTGAAGTTTGCTATTCTGTTGTAAAGGCACAAATGCAGCCTTACACTCATCCATTTTGAACCTAGACAACAGACTCTTTGCATACTTTCCCTGAGACAAGAAACTTTGGCTTGAATCTCTCCAAACTTCTAGACTAAAACAATAATGCATTTCTCCAAGGTCCTTCATCTCAAATTTCTGTGATAATGTTGCTTGATTTCTTCAATGAGATTGTCTGCACTCCCTGTCATGATCAGATCATCTACATATAAATAAATCAACACTATCTATCCCTCATCATTAAACACAATATACAAATTCAGATCATTTTTGCTCCGTTTATAACCATGCATGAGGAAAAATGAGTCAATTTTTTCGTACCAGGATCTAGGAGCCTGCTTTAAACCATATAAAGCTTTCTTTAATCTACATACTAAGTGCTCTTCTCCCTTCTTAACAAACCCCTCAGGCTGCACTAAATATATTTCTTCTTTTAAGCACCATTAAGAAAGCAGATTTAACATCTAATTGATGTATTTTCCAATGATGCTTAGTGGCTAAAGCAATAATCATTTTGATAGTATTTAATTTTGCAACAAGGGTAAATGTTTCCTCAAAATCAATACCTTCTTTCTGGGAATACCCCTTTTCCACCAACCTTGCTTTATGCTTATCAATAGACTCATCTGCTTTAAATTTTAACTTAAATAACCATCTACAACCTATGGGTTGTTTATCATTAGGAAGCTTTTTTAGATCCCAAGTATTGTTCTTAATGTTTGATTCATATTCCTCCTTCATTGCTTCCTTCCATTCAGAACTCTTACTAGCTTCATAAAAATTAGAAGGTTCTGCAATATTTAACATACCAGTCATGAGCGCACAATCCCTATATCGAGCTGGTAACTGTTTTGGCCTGCTCGATCTCCTGAGTGGTGGGGGTTCAATTATTCTACTACTTTCTTCTCTTTGTGGACTAAACTCGATTCCTTCCACATTATCATGTTGTTGTTGTTGTTCATGCTTCTGTTCCTGTTGCTGACTGATTCTTGTTTCACTATCCTCTTTTGGAAGTAGGGGTACATGCCATTCTTCATTGTTTTGAACAGGATTTCCATCATTAACTTGTTCATGGAATATTACATCTCTACTAACAAACACCTTGTGAGTAGAAGGGTCAAACAATTTATAAGCTTTATACTCACTGCAGTATCCAATGAAGGTATATTTAATGGCCTTAGAATCTAATTTCTTCTTGTTCTTTTTGGGAACATGCGCAAAAGCTTTACTACCAAATACTCTAAGGTGATTTATTGTAGGCTTGAAGCCAAACAATGCTTCAAAAGGAGTTTTATGCTCAAGACTTTTAGTAGGAATCCTATTCTTTAAATATACTACAATATTAACAGCTTCTGTCCAAAAACCATTGGTTAGATTCTTACCTTTCAACACACTGTGAGCACACTCCACCAGTTTTCTGTTTTTCCTCTTAGCTACTCCATTCTGCTGAGGAGTGTAAGGTGTTGTAAGTTGTTGCTATATCCCATGCTCGTTGAAGTATTTGATGAATATCCCTTTCTTGAATTCTCCGCCTTGATCTGATCGAAGAATCCTGATGAACTTTCCTATCTGCTTCTCAATCATTTTTCTGAATTGCTTGAAATATTCAAAAGAATGACTTTTTTGTTTAAGAAAATATACCCATGTGAATTTTGTACAATCATCAACAAAGATTAAAAAATAGTAGGCCCCTCCTAACGATATTGTCTGCATCGGGCCACATAAGTCAGTGTGTACCAACTCGAGTATGTCCCTCTGTTTTCTATCTTTAATGATAGGAAATTCATCTCTATGTTGCTTTCTGAATGCACATGCTTCACAATTAACGTGCAACCTTTTTAAAATAGGAAAACCATCTACAATACCTTTGTTTTGCAACAGAAGGAGGTAACAGAAATTGATATGCCTAGGTCGTTGATGCCACAAATTTTCAGCAGACTTATCCGATGACATCAAGGCTTGTGGTGGCATACTCTTCACATCCAGTTTGTAGAGTCCTCCTATGTGAATACCTGTAGCAATAGGCTTCATCTGATCTAACAATTCTTTAATAATACAATGAGATTTAAATAATTCTACCTTGAGATCCTGATCTATAATCTTTGACACAGAAATCAGGTTCTTCTTAATACCAGGAATATACCATACATCAAATATATTCCTGATCTTTCTATTAGGTAGAGTAACAAGGACATCTCCATGTCCCTTGATCTCATACCCTCTATTATCTCCAAGGTATACTTTTACTCCAATGTTGGATTCTCTAAAATTTTTGAACCATTGCTTCTTACATGTCATATGTGAGGAGAATCTAGAATCTACGAACTAAATATTTGATTCATCCTCCTCAGTAGCTAAAGCAATCTCAGCCTCTGCCATAAAAAATTTGTCATCTTGATTCTAATCTGCATCTGCATCAGCCAAATGACCTGCATGCCTTCTCTGCTTGTACCTCTCCTCATCTGCCTTTTTCTTATGGAGAGATTTAGCAATATGGCCTATCTTACCACAATAAAATATTAGTTGTAGAGTCATGTTTGTGCGAGGTCATACCTTGTGGTGTCCTTTTTCTTGATGGGCTACCTCTCCTGCGATCAGCCATTGCTTTCCCTTTTGGCTTGAAACTTGTCATCAATGCAAGATCTGAATTTTGAGGTTTAAGAGACAACCTCCTTTCCTCTTCCCGTAGAAAAATTTCAGTGAGCTCTTCAAAGCCTGAAGGCTTTTCTCTTGCATTCAATCCGGTTATAAACATCTGATAATCATTTGTCCTGCCATTCATGGTAACTAT
This sequence comes from Pinus taeda, assembly GCA_000404065.3. Classification (NCBI taxonomy): domain Eukaryota; kingdom Viridiplantae; phylum Streptophyta; class Pinopsida; order Pinales; family Pinaceae; genus Pinus; species Pinus taeda. Next base: position 56,937 of record APFE030194193.1, on the reverse strand, counting down.
CACCGGATCATCATTTGCGACGGTTTGACTGATATCAGATAGTTTATCTTTAACTTCCTTTATCCAGGATATGAATGAAGAAAGAGACTCATTCTCCTCCATCTTAATTGAGAGAATCTTCTTCCTGAGGTACAAGGTTCAACTCGTGTTCTTGATCTCATACATATCTTTGAGAACTGTCCAATGTGAGAGATGATGCAATCTTTGACTGCTAACTTGAGTAGCACCTTTGCCTTCATCTCCCTTTTCTGAATTCTTGTATTCGATCCACCAGTTATAGTAGTCAGCTTGACTTCATCACCGGTGGCAATGCTATAAGCATTTTGTCCAAGCAGAGTTTGGAGCTTAAATTTCCAATTTGTGTAATTGGACCCATCAAGATTATTACTCTCATTGAGATAAGCTTCGGCAATTTTATTAGTCATCTTGAATGAATAAAATATTCAACAATTTGAACAAACCTCAAATGTTAAAAAAAATAATACCCTGTTCACTACAAATTTCCTTCACAAAAAAAAAATTCGCTCCTCCAATTTCACTTAAAAGAATTCCATATCCTCTTTTTCTTTTTAAAAAAAAATAACTCCAAAAATACACACTCCTTGTTTTTTAATAAATAAGGATTCCTTCACAACATAATGAAATTCCTTCTTGTTTTTAATTAAAGAATTAAAATCTTTAATTAAAAAAACTTTCCAAATTCAGAAATCCACATGAAGCTTTAATGTAAAAAGGGTGGGTAAAAAAAATCCACGAGAAGCTTCAAAGTAAAGAGTGTCTTTAAGAAAAATGCATAAATACTTTACAGTAAAAAGACTTCACGTGTAGCAATGTGCCCTAAAAAAAACCACAGTTAATCTCCTTCAAATGCAGCCACAAATTTAATCTCTTCTCCTCAAATTTAACACAGCAAACAAATGCAGTCTTTAACCACCACAACCACTGCTTTTCCAGGCTTATAACTGTTCACCTCCTTTTCACTACTAGTGGCAGTTGTACACCAGAAATCTGCGAAGATGTCGGAGGAAAATATCGCGTAGGAAAAAATCGCGTAGTCTCCAAGAGAGTTGTCGCGACTACTCTCCAAGAGAGTCGTGGTGACTACTCTCCAAGAGAATCGTGGCAACTACTCTTCAGCTCCCTACGACGACATCGCAATTACTTTTCAGCTTCTTGCAATGATTTTGCTTTCCTCAACTCAGTGTAGAGGCCTCTCTTTCCTGGAGCTCTGATACCATGTTGAGGCCTCTCTTTCTTGGAGCTCTGATACCATGTCAGCAGTTGCACATGGAAGACATGAATTTGGAAAACAACACAAGAGAAGCTCACAAGTGCGGATCACTGGGAGCTCCTACAAGCAAATGCACCCACTTAGGCTTCACATTAAACTCCAATAATAAATAGATACGTTTTGTTATGAATAGTAAAACAAATCCCTAAATAATAAGAACTAAATATCCAAGAAGAGCACAATCATAACTACGTAACAATAATCACCTAATCTCCATTAATTCTAACAATTCATTATCATATTCTCATAATCTTTTTTTATTGATATCGTTGGAAACCTAAAGAAAAAAATGAAATTCCAATAGTCATGAGAGTTCAAACCAATTTCGAAAATATGATGTGTAAATTTGGTGAATGATAAGAATTTTATATTTATCCTAATTCTTTGAACCACCTTGTGTGTACTTTAATGCATAATTACCAAATTATCCAAATAAATCCAAAACAATTACGAAAAATTGATAGTTGGAATCACAATATAATAAATCCAAAACAATTACGAAAAATTGATAGTTGGAATCACAATATAATAGGTTAATTGAGTTGTTCATAGGTTCGTTCATAGGTTACCCAAACGGAATCGAATTTCATACCACATTGAGTAATCATGTTTATTATAAAAATAAATATAATAATATAGTGATATGTGGTTTAATGGTAAGTGAGGTAATAGTGCAAATTCCATTGAATATATGGATTCTTTTTATTGGTGAATCTCGGCTCTTGCTAAATCATAATATTTCATAGTATCTGGTAGATAGTTATTGGATATATTCTTGGTATTATAAGGTAGCTAAATCACTGATTCACCATGGTTAAAAAAAAATTGTGTTTACTATAGAAATGTTGATTAATATGTCTAAAAACAAAAAATACTATAGTTATTGGATATACTCTTGGTATTATAAGGTAGCTAAATCATAACATTTGGTATATAGTTGTTGAATATACTCTTGGTATTATAAGGTAGCCACAATAGTTGATTCACCATGGTTAAAAAAAAACTTCCTTACTATAGAAATGTTGAGTAAATTGTGTGAAAACAAAAAATACTACACAAATGTTGAGTAATATATCTCAACACAAAATAGCACAAAATAGCAAGGATCCCATGCAAGCACATAAGTCCTAGGGAAATATTTCTATTCTAGAATGATTTAGATACATAACTTTTTTTCCTCTCATTTTTTAAATATGTTTTTAAGGAAATATTTAAATATATTTCTATTTAGTAGAGATTTAGATAAATAAGTTTTGAACATTGATGCAGTATTTATTAACGAAGAATTTTATGTAAGTTTTGAAATTAGGAGGATGGTAGATTTAAGTTTTGAAATGAAGAGAGGTTTGAGAGAGTTTTAGATAAATAAGTTTTAAACACATGCATTATTTATTTAGGAAGAATTTTATGGAAGTTTTGAAATTAGGAGGATATTAGATTTAAGTCTTGAAATGAAGAGAGGTTTTGAAAGGAAGAGTGTATTGTGAAATTTTGTTTTGTTTTGTTTTGTTATTTATTTATTTATTTATTTATTTATTTTATAATATTATTATTATATTATTATAATTATCAAATTATTCGAATATTTTTTTCTTTTTGTAAGTCTAAATTTTATTATTTTTCAAAAAGATGTACATTAGCAGTAAAAAATAGATGGTCTCACCCCGACCAGGTTTGTTGACCACCACATACAACATATGGAAAAAACACAAAAAGGAAACGAAGAACGTCATCAAACAAAAAGGAAACTAAGAACGTCGTCAAAACAGAGAATGCCAAAGGCATGAGAAGACAAGTAAAACATAGAAAATGCATGAAGTCATGTTACTCATCTCACATGATGGAGGTTGGGTTGTCCGAGGATATCCCAGGAGGACGCCAAGGTCGAAAATAGCATTACACATGCTCCTTTAATGAACTTAATTAGCCTTAATTAGCTTTAGTTAAACTATAGTGCTTGCATGTGATGTGCACTTAGTTAACATTAGTTAAATCTAGTGCTTACATGTGGTGTGCACTTGACTTTATTTAGTTAACTCTAGTGCTTGCATGTGGTGCACATGCACTTTAACATAACATAAAACACACTTAGGTTTAGTTAACTTTAATTAGCCTCAATTGTTACATGTACAACTATGCTTAGCTTAGTTTCTTTCTGTATTGATTCTAAAATCAATATTGAGTAATCCAATTCATTCTCTATTCCAAATTTCGTTTTCAGTTCTTGCAAGTTTTTTCAATTATTCTTCATCTAGATCCTTATCTCTAATAGTTTAACATGGTATCAGAGATGCAAGGGCTTGGAGAATGTGCATGAACTATCTTTTGTAGGTTTGAAGATGAAGACTTGGAAACTTTTGGGTGATTTGATTTGCGAATTAGAATATTAGAGAACTTACGCAATTGCTACTACATGTTTAAGGTGAAAGAATGGAGTTCCCATATTCCCCTATTCTCACTCCATATAACTACTTCTAATGGAAGCCATATATTTTTCTTCACATCAAAGGAAAAGACTTATATCATATAGTTATGGATATGGAATGTCAACCGAATTCTACCATTAAAAAATGAAAATACTTCAATACGATGGAAAAGGATTTTTGTCTTTAATTATTGACCATATCTCCAACATTGTGTTCCAATGTGGAAACTTGCAACACTCTCAATGAGGTTTGGACAACCATGGAGAATTTATGTGGAAAGCAGGATGAGATGTAGGCTCATATTGTTGAAAATGAGATAAATTACTTAGATCCAAACAACTTTGAGAACATTCAAGACTTCTTTATGAAATTCAAATCATTGCTTCCTCAAATACAAGATTCCCGAATTGATGAATCCAAATAGGAATTTCAATTGATCCTTTCTATTATGCATAAATTAGGTCTTGAATATGCTATTTTTGTTTCTACATTTCATACAATTAGACTTGCAACTGGAGATGAAAAGAAAATTCCAAAACATGATGCATTTGTTGAGTCTCTCAGTCATGAGTGCATGAAAAAGGAAAGTCCAACGCGTAACCAAATCAACAATCTAAAGGCAAAGAAGAGGAAAGAGATCTAGATCCAAGAAAGGGAGGAAATCTAAAACCTCCAGATGGCTCTTCCAGCTCCAAGGGTAAGAAAGGAAAGAATGGAAACTCCAGGTTTCCTTATTGTAATAGATGTTATCATCTTGAATCATCTTGCATGTAGAAGACTATTTATATGATGGCAAAGAATCTTCAACAAAATAATCTTGGTCATCACATTAAAAAAAATACATGAAGAATATGTAGGAAAAGATATAAACAATTAGGGGCTATGGTGATGCTTTGATTTCCATTCATTATAAACTGAAATAATGGACCATCGATTCAGGAGCTTCACATCATATGGCTTCTTCAAAGGAATATTTTTCTTCTCCATGGGGGACAATTCTGCAGTTGAATTAATTGGACAAGGAAGAGTATAACTCGAAGATGGAAGTTTTGAGAATGTATTGCATATTTTGAGTCCTTCTATGAATCTTCTTTCAGTGTATGATATGACACACACAAAAACTAGAAGGAAAGTGGAATTTACCCCAAATTCTGTGAGAATTTATGATATGCAAACCAACTTGAAGATATCATCTCGAAAGTAAATGATCAATCTCATTTGCATACATTTTCTAATTTTTCTCCTCATTCAGATTTTTTTTTTCTACTTCCACATGCAAATGAAGAAAGTAGGATTTGGAACAATAGATTTGGACACTTTAATTTCAAAGATATGAAACAACTTAAAAACAATGGATGGTTAAGGATTTTTTCCATTGAATTTTAAAATGGTGTTTGTAATGGATGTGCTCTTGGAAAACATACTCAAGAAAATTTCAAGAAGGGACATGCATGGAGAGCCTTTTCACATTTAGAGCTTGTACACAGTGATAACATGGGTCCATTTCCAGTACCTTCAATGAAAAAAGAAAGATATGTGTTGTCATTTATATATGATTAGACGACATTAAATTGGGTTTACTTCCTGAAACTCAACTCCAAAGTTTTTGAGCATTTGAAAACTTTCAATGCACATGTAGAAAATCAGTCTAAAAAATGCATCAAGATCCTCTGCACAAATAATTGGAAGGAATATGTCAACAAATATATCTAGAATCTTTGTAATGTAGGCATAAAATTTCAACATATAGTTCCCTACACTCCGTAAAAAAACAAGGTGGCCAAGACGAAGAATATATCTTTGAAAGAAATGGCCCATTGTAGGTTGCATGCAATACCTCTTCCGTCAAAATTGTGGGGTGAAGTTATCAATTGTGCTTCATACATATAGACTAGATATCCTCATAAATATTTTACTAGGAAAACACCTTTTGACGATTGGACTGGCATGCAACCCAAAGTTATTCATTTCTGCATTTTCGGATCTCGAGCATGGGCCCACATTCCTATAGAGAAGAGAAAGGATTTGTAGCCTTAGAGAAAGGAATGCAAGTTTGTTAGATATTTTGATCTAGTCAAAGGGTGCATATTGCTTGATATCAATACTGAAAAGCTCTTTATTGTAAGGATTGTAAAATTTGAAGAAGATGCTTTGCATGCACCACCAATTGAACATATTACAAAGTTTCCCTCAGCAATAGTTGATGAGTATGCAAACGATACTTCACATCAGAATTATGATATAAATGACCCTTTTCCATTGAAAGCTATTGGACCACTAATTGTAAAACATCGGGACAATACTTATGCAGTTCGAAATATATCAACCACCTTCAACACAAAAAGGGAGGAACATGAGTGATCTATTAGATGATCCTGCCACTAGACTTCAGTTTAAGGAAGCACCATAATCACTCTTAGTTATGGAGCCATTCATGCTTATATGATGCATGCATGTGATCCATAAATGTATGCAAAAGCAGCTAGGAATCCTAAATGGGAAGCAATTATGCATGTAGAATACAACTCTCTCATTGAGAACCATACTTGGGACCTAGTTCTCCTATCTTTCAATTGTAAATTTGCCAGGTGCAAGTGGGTTTACCACACCAAGAAATCAATAGATGGCCATGTTAGTTGATATAAAGCATGGTTTGTGGCCAAAGGTTTTCAGGAGGTATATGGTGATGACTATGCTGAGACTTTTTCTCTAGTGGAAAAAATGGATTCCATTCAACTGACTCTCTCCATTTGCAACAACAAGACGATGGGAGGTGCATCATATGGATGTGAAGAATTCATTTCTTCATGATGATCTCGAGGAGGAAATTTACATGGAGTAGCCACAAGGATACATGGAAAATATATCTCCGGTATGAAAACTAAAGAAGTCTCTCTATGGCCTCAACTAGGCGCCTAGAGTGTGGTATGTAAAGATTGATTCCTATCTATTATCACAATTTTTTGTACATTGGAAATCTCATTCCAATGTTTATTTGTTGAATAAATTGACTCTTTTTTTATCATATCACTCTATGTAGATGATTTTTTGATAATAGGTAGTTTATTTTCAACAATTGCTCACATTAAAATTGCACTGCATAAGTGGTTTTCTATGATAGGCATGGGCTTGCTAAATTATTTCTTGGGAATAGAGATCAATTAGAATGGTTCTAGGATTACCATTTCTCAAACAAATTTTGCTAGAGATATTTTGGCATGATTTCATATGAGTGACTAGAAGCGAGTATCCACACATTTCTTATCAGGGATAAAGCCTGAGAATGGCAAAGACACAACTTTGGTTAATTTCACACTGTACCATCAGTTTGTGGGGAGTTTTATTTATCTCACTCACTCCCATCCTAATCTCTCATACGTTGTACGAAAAATTTCCATACACATGCAAGAGCCACATGAGTTACAATGGAAAGCTACAAATTGCACCCTTCGATATGTACACTAGACAATCACCTATGGGATTCATTATTCACCAAATTTTTCTCTCGATCTCAATGGCTTCACAGCTTCAAATTTGGTTGGCAGCAACCTTGATTGCAAGTACAGCTCTGTTTATGTACTTAGTTTGGGATCCAACCCATTTTTTGGTCAAACAAGAAGTAGGCTACCATTTCTTTATCATCAACAAAGGTCGAGTATAGAGGAGCATTCAATGTCACTATTTAGACCGTTTGGATACAACAGTTCCTTTTTTAGCTTGGTATTAGTGTCCATCATCCAACTATCATATGGTAAGACAATCAAAGTATACTAAAGTTTTTCAGAGATCCATTGTAATGATAGTAGACCAAACATGTTGAGATCCACATGCACTTCATCAAAGAATTGATTCATGATGGGGTCATCGATTTGCAGTATTGTCCGAGTTCTAAGATCACTGTTGTCATCTTCACCAAGTCTTTCACTGAGAATACGTTACAATTTCTGTGAGATCGTCTCAGGTTGAAGGACATGACTGCCTAGTAGTTGTCTTTTCTCTAATTGTTGCATTGTATTTTGAAGAGGGCTTTTCTTCCCACTGGGTATTCCCTCTTTCCATTTTTCATGCATTGTACATAGGTACCTAAAATGGCCCTTTTTCGGGACTCATTCATTTTTCATCATACTCACCTAATTTATGCTTAAGAAGGGGGTGTTGGTGTACATGCACTTAATTAGATTTGGTTAAAATCTAGTGCTTGCATGTGATATGCAATTAGTTAACATTAGTTAAATCTAGTGCTTACATGTGGTGTGCACTTGACTTTACTTAGTTAACTCTAATACCATCATGTGGTGCATGTGCACGTTAACATAACATAAAACACACTTAACTTTAGTTAGCTTTAATTAACCTTAGTTATCGCATGTACAACTAAGCTTCACTTAGTTTATTTACATATTGATTCTAAAATCAAGATTGAATAATCAAATTCATTCTTTGTTCCAATTTTTCTTTCCAATTCTTGGAAATTTGTGCAATTATTCTTCAACTAGATCCTCATATGTGCTCTAATAATTGTACATTGTGGCTATCTCGTTGTTTTGCACTCACTATTCCTTCTTATTGATGTCAAGTGTGCCAAGCCTTCTTTTTCTTTTGATTACTGAGATTAAATACTCAATTCTAGGTGGGTTTTGTTGTTTTGGGTGTTTTCTTTTTGTTAGCATTGGATTATTTTATTGCATGGATCACTTCAAATTTTCTTTTGAATATTAATATAGTAAAAGGAGAGTGTGGTGAGGATATTACTTAGATAAAACTGAAATATTATCTTTCCTACTATAGTCTAGTTTCCATAAAATGGAAACTCATATTGTGAATGCTTTGCATACTTTTCTTTGGAAACATTCAAAATACACACATCATAATGTTCACTCTATTATCTTGATGCTAATAATAACCACTAAAAGAAACACATAAGTAAAGTATATTAGAAAATTTTCTTTTATAGCAAACCCACATTAGGTTGTGTTTTGAGGTCCTTGGAATAGGTTTGTGGAGGAAACTCTTGAATGCCACAAAACTTGAAATGAGAATTTGAGCTTGGAAGTGAAAATCCATTTTTCTCCAACTATTTTCAAGGAAAGACCCCATAATAAAAGTGTCAAGGAGGAGGTCATATTGGGATCTATGGAGGGTTATACTCACCTCATCAAATCCTCTTACCTTTTTTTATGAACATATGGAGGTTTCCTTTGGCAAGCTCTCTAATTAATACCCTTCCCACATGTACAGAACCTAATTCACTACAATTCTCTAAGGTCATTTGATTGTATATGATAACCCTAGTGTCCTATATTTTACATAATCTAGAAAGGTGATTGTAATTGACTTGAGCATGTTTTATATGGGATATACATTGGTTAGAACTCACTCCAATTCCTTAGGGGTACCCACCAATTATAAAGGGTATTTGATCTATATGTTGAGATATTATATAGGAGTCCATTATAACCATCTCTCATATATTTACAAACAACTTGAATCCTCGTCTACAAAGATCCAATGAAGGGAAGGAACCTTGAGGTGTTCGCTATTCTTCTTATATCTTTTAGGTGTGTGCCAGTTGTTCTTAGTTTAGTTAGCGAGAAGAGTCACCATATTTGTATATTACATATTTTATTTTCACTAGATGGATAAGTTTAGCCCATGCCATTGGGCCTTCTAGTTGAAGTGGCGCATATACTTCATCATAGACTTAGGATTGGTGTCCCCAACAAAATGGGATATAGACTTAACTATACCCAATGACACTATTATTGCTTCTTAGTACATAGAGAAAATAGTTCAAGAAGTCAAAAAGGCTCCGAGATCACTCTAATCCTTCCTTGAATCCTCCTTTAGGCACATTATTTAAGGGGGGAGTCTATATTTGACTACAGTGTAATTTTTCAACTTTCAAGATAATTGCAAATTTTGGATGTTAAAAATTTTCTGCTTTTTCCATTGATTTGGTTTCACTAGTGGAAGACTAGGGAAAACCAATATGTATGTCCTTTTAGCATCTAGGAAATGAAATCACCTTTTTCCACCAGACCATTATTATATTTTTGTTAGAATCTAAAAAATGAAATCACTTCTTCTTACCAAAATAAAATTGATTGTGTAACCCTTCTATGTCTTGTTTTTTTATGGAAATTAACTATGGGTAATTTGAGTTAGAGATTGCAATATTCTTAGTAGATTAAGTTGAATACCATGGTATTCATTTTTTAAAATGTTTTTGGTGTTTCCTGAATGGATTCAACATGGTGAAAAAAACTATGGTTAAATGTATAAATTACACACTTAAACTTGTAATTCTAACGAATGCTTCCTAAATTCTAAGAAAAACTAATCTAAAAATATAAAAACAAACCAAAACATAAAAAAAGTAGACATAGATTAAAAAAATTATTATTACAAATTACTTTATTATTTACAAAAATTTTTGGTAAAAATCACACATCATAATTTATTTGTCCACACTTTTTATTATTATAATATTATATATTAATAAAATTCACCTCGTTCAAAGCTAATTAAATCCACTAAATCACCATTTCAATGAAAAAATAAATCCACAAAATGATCATGTCATACTGCAAGCGCCTTTACCATAAAATGCAGCCAATAAAATTATATACATAGACATAAATATTTTAAATAATAATATTATTGTATGGTGGAGAACATTAGTTTTTGTTCCATCATTACTTTAAACGCCTTTTAATGCGGTCAACTACCTCCTCCATGGTCACGAGTGGTTCGAGGGTTTAAAAACAAACTATACCCATGTCCATTGATTATATTTTAGTGTATATATTCAAAAAAACCTCTACTTCGTTCTTGTGGTGGCGTTGTGCTCATCGGGCGAATATCCTCTACTCTGTATTTTTTTCATGTGCTGGTGTTGGTGCCCATCGCATATTCTCATCCTGGCAGATTGAAGATTGAGTATTCCTTTTCTTTTTTTGAATTTTTGAGTTACGGTTATGCACCGGGAGTATAAGGTTTGCATATTGTAGAGTGAGTTTTTAATTTCCTCCATGACGTTATGGATAGCCAAGAGAAAAACCTAGCAGATACAACCTCTGAAAGTCTCTCTGGAAAAACCACCAATCGGACAACAAAATCAGAGGCCAAACAGGTGGGATGTCCAAGAGATTCGCATAAGCAACCCCAGGGATGTCCAAGCGACTCGCAGAAGCAGCCACAAGAGGTTAAAAAAGAACGATGGAGATTGGACGTGCCAAGTGAATGTAGACAACCAGTAGATGAACTCAATAAGCAATTGGACATGAGATCTATTGGAGCTGTAGCGTGGTGGTTTCAACCATATGAAACGAAGAGACTGGTAGACTTGAAAAAGAGCTAGGCTGCAACAGAGGTGGGCAGGCAATTGATTGGTTATTATCAGTGGGCCACCATATATTGACTCTCTGAAGAGAACTAGGGATTCAGAATGCCGATGAAGCCCTAAATTGGTCCGTGCCAACAAAAACTACGCGTTTGGTCGACTTAAAAGAGCTAGGCTACAACAAGGTGAACAGGCAACTGACTGGCATAATCAGGGAACACCAAAGATCAAACCTTAAAGCTGCCACTAGAACACCAAGAGCATAAACAACCACCTGCAAACAAAAATACAAGTTCCGAGGACCTTACAAGAGAGCATAGAGATGAGAAATGGGGCGCAGACACTAGATTATCTTCTTATGGGGGGCATTGCCCCAGTAAGGAAAGAAATTTCGCCAATCTTAGCATCAGCCACGAACATCCCCACTCAGTTTCCGCCGCCGGAGCAATTTCAGACACCAACTTTCCAACATCCAGGAGGAGTCGAAGGGTCTTCTTCGAAACGACAGCCTTTTGTACTGGAACACGTTCTACAGCGACTTGCATTCGGTCCTCCCGCAGCAAATAATAATGTCCCTCCGCTTACTCTGCCGAGAGAATCCACACTGCCAGACAGGATTGCTACAGGCAGACAATTTAATGGTAGCGAAATTCGTGGAGAGTGTAAATTTTCATCTAGAGTGAATGCTCCACAACAACAGAAATTTCAAAGCTCTGTACCTCTGGTTGGAGAAAAGCAGTAGTGGAATAAATCTCTTGATAAGGTATCCCTAATCTCGGACTGACCATGAACCAATATTTCGACATAAGTAGAGGTATCCCTAATCTCTCCAACTTTAACCGAAGAGGAATAGATCCTGGCCATAGTGATCATGGCGGGACCCCATTACAAACTTCGTACACACCTGAGGCTATAGGAATCGAAGTAATAAACCAGGCAGGCATGACAGCTCCTGTGTAGGGTTTGAGCAAGAGCACTGTTAATGCTGTGGATGTGGGATTTGAACAAGGATTTCAAAGTAGATACATAGTAGGAATGCCAGTAGAGATACAATTTCCGAACAAAAATATTCTCATGGGAGTCAAATTACAGCAAAATCGTGGTAACCAAATTTTTTATCCACCTGCTCTGAATCAAGTTTTTATTGACGTTCCACCCATCAACCAAAGTAGTGTGCGGGAGTTTGAATTCGAGAGTATTCAAGGAAGGAACCAATACCAGAACCAGGGTGGGACTCAGATGTGAGGCCCTCATGGACCTTTCTTATTGCATATAACCGACCTTTCCATAAAACATTGCCAATTATGACTAAAATCCAATTTAGGGGCATGAGTAATGGGAATGGGTCCAATTGATGGTTACTAAATGTGATATATGATTTGGCCATAAAGGATGCAATATATTTGAACATACTTATGGATATAAGTATTATGAGTTGAGGCTTAATTAACTTATTGAAATACATATAAGCTTATTTGAAGTATAGTTGGAAAAGAGCAATAAAAGTGAGAACTACTTTGCTGAAAAAATGGATATTGAAAATTTTACGTTCTTCTCAAGAATAATGGTAATGTTTGAGAATATGTTTGAGAATTTTAGTTTAAAGTGAATGATAGGATATAATATTTCAATTATGATATTAAAGATAAAGAATTTAAATCCAAAGTGAGCATTTTATATATACACGTGGAACATTGAATGTGTTAAAAATGGAGTAAGAAGGATATCATGATAAAATTTATTTTAACCTATTTGTGAATATTCTTTACAATTTCAAACATACTTATTTTATGTGAGTTCTTTCTATGATGTGCCTAAGCCATTATAGTGGTTGAATCCATGTATTTTCTTAAGGAATTGGTGAGCATATCATATCTTTTAGACACTACAATTTTCAAGTACTATTTTATTATTGATTTAAAATAGGAAATAAAAGAGCAAGCTTGGATGTAGCACATAACTAATTAGTTTGAGTTCTCTTAAATTATAACCTCATTCATATCTTGTTGCGTGTAAAAATTTTGTTTAATGAATGCATCATAACTTAAGGCCAACTTTACATCCCTCTATACCCCTTTATGTTTGCTTGCTAACTCACATACAAATTGTTGAAGTTCAAGGTATTTTCTATAATTGGGATGAAATGTATTTTTGAGGAAGTAAATATAAGGAACTTAGATTATCTCTCATGAGGTGGACACATTTAAAGATTTTGATACAATTTCAATGATGATGTAGAGAGCTAAAACTTGTGGACCTTATCATTTAATAAAGTTTCTATTTAATAACATTCTTACGATAGATTCTAAATTTGAAGTTATACTTTTTCAAGAATTACATTTACCCAAACCTTGAAGCTAGGAAAACGTGTTCATCAAAGTAATGTTAATATCATTATAAAAATTGAAAATAGTAACAAGTTCATTCATCATCAAGTCATTAAACAAAAATTATGTCCATGTGGTTCTAAATTTTGAAATCATGATAGAAATTGGAGATATTATGAGTTCTCACATTATTTGCTAGAATTTGGAGATATTATGAGTTATCACTCTATGTACCCGAGATAGGAGGAACTATGATTCTAACATACTTGCCAAGGATATCCTTAGGGTCCCTCCCTAACTAAGTTAGGTAGGAACTTATTTTATTATTGAATGCATTGGGGGATCTCTATTAGAAAAGTCCCATATTGTTTTATATTGTGAAGGCCTCATTGAGAAGGATGAAAAGTTGTTCATGTTTAATTAATGGAGCTTCACAAGATGGTGAGAGTTTTGTTCACTTAGAAGCTATGAAATCAACTACCAAATGAATATTAATATATTTGAATATATAGTAAAGAGGATATTGACCCATTGAAAAGGTAGTTGAACATTGATAAAAATTCTAAATATCATTAAAGGTTTTGATTATTATTGGTATTTCTTCATTATAGCTTTATTTATTTTCTTTAGTGATTACATTTCTACTATTATTTTTTTTAGTGATGTATTACCCATGTTGTTATTAATTTTGCAAGAATGTATGACTTAATGTGTATTTTCAATTATTTATGTTAGAGGAAATAACTACCAACAAGAGATAAGGTAACTAGAGAGAGATATGGTGGGTGGGGGAGGAAAGGATAAACATACTTGGAGAGAAATGTAATGTTGGAGGAAAACAAAAGAGATACCTGTAATATCCTAAGTATAGGTGATGCAAGAGCATCGAAACACCCTTAATCGAAATTTAAATTCAAAGCTATAAAAGGGGAAACATGGACAATCATTGTAAACAAGGGCAAATTCTTTTTGAACAAAGCTAAATTAATGGAATTGATAAGTCTCTAGAAGGCTTGATTAAACGTAATTATCTGCCATGCATGTGTATAGAGAGATTTAGGGGTTTTATTGAGCGATTGTGTGAGAAACTCATGGATCTCAAGCGATTCATCCCTTTGCAATTTCCTATATAAGAGAGTTTGTGTCGTGTGAAAGGGATGGATAGAGTATGCAATGTAGCTACAGGGAAATTTGTGACTTGGCCCATGAGGCCTTAGCGTGTAATCAAGTTTTGTTTATAATTGAAATATGCAAGTTATTATACATCGAGGCGAAATCTAGATTTTGTGTGTCTGTGTATTGTTTACATATACATTCTGTATTGTAAATTGATAAATTGTGTGTGCGAGTGTAAGGGATGAAGTTCCTATGAACTTTGCCTTAGAAAAAGTATGGCAAAGATAAATTTGTGTTGTAATGCGAATACCATTGATAATTGAACGAGAGATCCATTGGATTTGAGAGTAGATCAACAGAGGAGAGTTTTCAATAGCAACAAGAGTCGATTGAATAGCACAGCAGAACCGTGGAGCATTTTTCCAAAGACGGTAAGTGGTATATCGCGTGGAAATAAAATGGTAAGTGAAAATTCTTGAGAGCGCATGATAAAACATTGAGGCACCACATAGCACACTTAAAACAACTTTTCTCCGCATTTTATCCATCGTGCTAGTTAGATCACGATTACACAATAACTATTTGATGGGAAATTAGATCAACAATGGAATTTATGAAGGTTTAAGGGAATTGCGGTAAGGGTTTTAGTTAGTAAAGTTATATTGTGGTTGCGCTTTTATTTTGTTGTGAAGTCACTGATTGAAATGCTTCTGGTGTATACGTGGGCCCATAACCCACAAGTCCATGCGTGAATTATGTAAATATGTAGTTTTGTTGCATCAAAGTGGTATCAGAGCAAAAGAATATTCTGCGTGCACTGGGAAGAAGTATGATTATATTCTGGATTAGTCAGTGTTCGTCTTTATATTTTTGTGTAGGTAGCAGTAGAGGAAGGTGAGAAGATTGGTAGTGTCCTAGAGCATGGAGTGCTCATATGGTTCCAAAGGAGAGAACCAGAGAGATGCCAAAAGACTGAGCTCAAAAGAGAGAAGCTTAGTGAGATATCATGTATTAGGGAGGACTTGCTACTGCAGAACTTTTGTTGCAGCTCCCGAATGTTGTTACGAGAAACCAAGAAGGCATATGACCAGGAGGTCATAAAATTTGTGTACCTTGGAAGTCTGATGCAGGAGCATCGGAACACCCTTAATCAAAATTTAAATTTAAAGTTGTGAAAGGGGACATGTGGACAATCATTGTAAACCAACGCTAATTCT
This sequence comes from Pinus taeda, assembly GCA_000404065.3. Classification (NCBI taxonomy): domain Eukaryota; kingdom Viridiplantae; phylum Streptophyta; class Pinopsida; order Pinales; family Pinaceae; genus Pinus; species Pinus taeda. Next base: position 41,218 of record APFE030194193.1, on the reverse strand, counting down.
ATTTAAAAAGAGCTAAATTAATGGAATTGATAAGTCTCTAGAAGGCTTGGCCAAATGTAATTATCTATCATGCATGCGTATAGAGAGATTTAGGGGTTTAATTAAGCAATTGTGGGAGAAACTCATGGATCTTAAGCGATTCCTCCCTTTGTAATTTCCTATATAAGAGATTCTATGTTGTGTGAAAGGGATGGATAGAGTATGCAATGTAGTTGCAAGGAAATTTGTGACTCCGGCCATGAGGCCTTAACCTGTAATCGAGTTATGTTTATAACTGAAATATGCGTGTTATCATACATCCATGCGAAATTTCGATTTTGTGTGTCTGTGTATTGTTTACATATACATTCCTTACTGTAAATTAATAAATTGCGTGTGTGAGTGTAAGGGATGAAGTTCCTATGAACTTCAACTTGGACAAAGTGTGGCAGAGATAAATTTGTGTTGTAATGTGAATTCCACCGATAAGCGAACGAGAGATCCGTTGGATTTGAGAACAGATCAATGGAGGAGAGTTTCAATCACAATTGGAGTCAATTGGACAACACAGCGGAACCGTGGAGCAGTTTTCCAAAGATGATAAGTGGTATATTGCATGGAAATAAAATGGTAAGCGGAAATTATTGAGAGAGCGCGACAAAACGTGGAGGCACCATGTACCACACCAAAAACAACTTTTTTTGCGTGCTTCTAGAATTTTATTTGTCATTCTGGTTAGAGCGCAATTACATGATAACCATTGGATGGGAAAATAGATCAACAGTGGAATTTATGAAGGATAAAGGGAATTGTGATAAGGGTTTTGGTCGGTAAAGTTATATTGCAGTTGCAGTTTTATTTTGTTGTGAAGTCCGCTGATTGAAATGCTTCTATTGTATGGCCCATAACCCACAGGTCCATGCATGAATTATGTAAAGATGCAATGTTTCTACATCAATAGGAAAGAAGGAGAGAACATCCATAGAAAGGTAGGAAACTTTTAAAGTATATTGGTAAAGTAGGAAGAAAATCATTAAAGGTTGATAAGTTTCTAAGAATACATAATCTCAAGGTTGGAGAAGAACTTTGGTAGTTGTAGTTCGTTAGCTTGGAGGAATTTGTTATTTCCTACTATATTTCCAAAGTGTGAGATAAGTAAAAAGAATATTGTAGTTGATATTTTATTAGCAATCTATGCTCTTGTATCCTTTTTCTACTAAGTGATATTCAACATGAAGGTGATTGTATTAAGAATGAACCAAAATTGTGCATTTATTGATAAGTGAAAGAAACATAATAGTTAGTATGTGTAAGTAGATATACCATAACATTAGTGAATAACAAATTTAAAATATGGTAGTATTTTTGGGCAAGTATTGCTGATATGTTTTAGTGTCATAAACAATAGAGAAAAGGAGAAGTATAAAGATATATGTATTCTAATTTACTATATAGTCATTAGAAATACATAGAATATTGTAATTTATAAGTTAGAATACTTGCCACCCCAGCACGATGGTGGGGAGCACATCGCAACACCCTTCATGACTAGTATAAGATTAGGTTGTCCATGAGGGAAAGGTTTAGGTAAGAAGGAGAATGCCCACTAGAGATTGCGAATTATAGGGGGAACTCTGATCTTAAGAGACATCTAGAGATCTGCATAGAGAGATGGAGAAAAGAATGAGTCCCAAAGGAGTTTTGGGTACACAAGTGTCATACATACCTTTGGTACAATTCCCCAAGCATGGTATATACAAGAAGAACTTTGAAGACAGAATGGAGATTGGGACATTATGGCTAAACATTTCAGTAGTAGTTTCTCATTCACAGTGATCGATAATTGACTGAAGCCCTGCATGCCATCAAAATGACTCTATTCACTCTAGGACAATTGTGGGAAGGGTGTTTCGATGAGATATTATTACAATACTTCTACAAATCAGGGTATCCGGAGTTCCGTATCTCATGAAGGTGTTAAGGTATACCCTAGCAAAATTAAATCCATTAAGGAATGGAAAATCCCCACATCCATAAAGCATATTCTTGGATTTCTCGGGTTCACAGGGTATTGTCACAAGTTCATTAAGAATTATGGGAGAATAGAAGCACCTTTAACAAATTTTTTAAAGAAAGATGCATTTTCTTGGACTCTAGAAGAAACGAAAACCTTTGAACATCTTAAAGAGGTAATTTCCTAGACATTGGTCTTAGCTACACCAAACTTCACAAAAACCTTTATTGTGGAATGTGATGCCTCAGGAAATGGAATTGGTACTCTTTTAATGCAAGAAGAAAGACTCGTCCAATCAAAGGAAAGTATTTACACAAAGCTATTTAAGAGAAGGAAATGTTGGCAATAACACATGCACTTAAGAAATGAAGACCTTACCAAATGGGAAGACACTTCAAGGTAAAAACAAATCATGATAATCTTAAATACTTTTTAGAACAAATATTATGTGCAGAAGAGTAGCAAAAATTAGTCACAAAGATGTTGGGTTTTGACTTTGAAATCATCTACAAAAAAGGGAAGTAAAATGTTGTTGCAAATCCACTCTTAAGAAAGGATGAGGATGTGGAAGCATTGCTTTGTGCCATTTCTATTATCCAACTAGATTGGATAAATGAAGCAAGGAATGAATTAAATAATGAAAAAGAAGTGTGGGCACTCATTCAAAAGTTACAAAAAGACCCCAGTACATTTGATACATTTAGCTGGAAAAAGGATTTTTTATGGTACACAGATCACTTATACCTCTGTAATAATTTCCAACTCAAACAACATATTATTATGGAATTGCACACCTCTCCCTTAGAAGGGCACGTGGGATTTTTAAAAACTTACCACAGCCTTAAGAAGGAATTTTTTTGGGGTGGCCTTAAATCTGACACTCAAAAGTTTGTGGTGGAATGTTAGGTTTGCCAACAAATAAAATTGAAACAATTAAGACCCGAGGTCTATTACAACCTTTATCCTTTCCAAGTCAGCGTTGGGAGGAGGTTTGAATTATTTTATCATAGGTTTACCCAAGTCCGAATAAAAGAGTGTCATCATCGTGGTAGTTGATAGACTTACCAAGTATGCACACTTTTGTGCATTATCTCATCCCTTTAAATCCGGTACATTTTCTACTACATTTATGGAAACAATTTAAAAGATACATGGAAACCCAAAGATTATTCTAAGTGACAGAGATCCCATTTTCATTGGATATTTTTGGACAAAATTATTTTCTTGTCTGGGTACTTAGTTAGCTCATATCTCATTATATCATCTTCAATCTACTGGGAAAGCTAAGATAGTGAAAAAATGTTTGGAAGGATATCTTTGTTGCTTTGTATCTGATAAACATACACAATGGGTCAAATGGTTGCCTCTAGCTAAAGGGTGGTATAACACTTCCTTCCATACTACAACAAAAATGACCCCATTTGTGGCACTTTATGGATATCATCCACCGTCCATCACAACATTTTTAAGAGAAAATTCTAAGTTTAAAGTAGTGGAAGATCACATCGAGCATCAAAAATAAGTTGTCCAACTCTTAAAGGATAACCTCACTTTGGCAGGGAATAGAATGAAACAACAGGCAGATCAACATCGCAGTGAAAGAAGTTTTGATGTAGGTGACTTGTATTTCTATGGCTACAACCATACAAACAAATGCCCCTCAAGCAAGCTAAGAAGGATAATAAATTATCACCAAAGTATTATGGTTCATACAAGGTGTTTCAAAAGATTGGTACCATTGCATACAAATTGAAGCTTCTTACAGCTTCCCGAGTGCACCTAGTTTTCCATGTTTCATGCTTAAAGAAGGTTATAGGTGACAAACTCCCAGTTCAAACAATATTTCTAGAACTTGACGAGGAAAGAAAAATCATATTGGAACCTAAAGCAGTCACAAAAACAAGAACATGACACCTACGAAATCGATTAATTTCAAATTATCGCATCAAGTGGAAGAACTTTCCCACTGAATATTCCACATGGGAGGATGAGAATTTTATACAAAAACATCCACAACTACTCAAGCTTTGAGGACAACGCTTTTATGAAGGAGAGGGGCATGTTAGGCCCCTATAATACTAGTGTATTCCCTTATTATCAATGTCATTGTAGCCCCTTATTGTTTTTTTTGTGCCAATGTTGCCCCCATATTATTATTATTGTGCCCCATAGAAGCCCACTATTTTTTTATTGTTGTGGACTTACATTATTATTATTATGTCATCTTTGACTATATTGTGACCCATTAGAATCCTATATATATAAAGGAGGTCTTGTCATTTGTATCATCCAAGAATTGTTCATTTATGTAATGTAAAGGAGCTTTCCCCCTCGAAGACGTTGCTTTTGAATTCATTGCTTTATATTTTCTTCTATTTTGTGAGTTGGTTGCATAACACTCATAAGTTATACAATGAAGTGATTTAGTGATCCTTACACATCCTTGTAGACACTTCATGTAGCCTATTCTGTCAATTTTCCAATCCTTCTTCTGAATCTAAGGTACAAGAACTATATGTTCCCAGTCCAATTTTCCATCTACAATGGGGTTAATCCATTCCTCTTCTTTAGATGTTATATGATAAATGTTGTTTATATCTATTGCGCAATACTCATCTCTGACAGGTTCTGTATATCTCACCCCTTCTTATGGGTCCAATGGAATAATTACTCTCATGATGTCCTTTTAAAATACCATTTGCCTCTTCTTTAAGTTTATTATAGCTAGATTATCAAATCCCCAATCCAGTCCAAGTAATGCTGGATAGGGGTTGTTCTAATCCATAATTTCTATCACATCAAAGTCTGCAATAGTGTGAACACCTTCAATGTCTACTGTCACACGTGATATTCTTCCTAGGGCGAAGACCTTCTGTTGATTGGCCATTCTCAACTAAATTGGTTACCATTGTAACTTCGTCTTAACCATCAACTCCCAAGTATTCTTTGGTAATACATTGGCATCAAATCCTAAATCCAGAATAACCTAATCCATACCATATTCTCTGATCTACGCAGTGAGCCTCATTTCTTTTCCAGTCCTCTTCTTATGTCGATGTAAAATTTTAACTGCATGCATGTCGCTATGTGGTACTTCTTTAGAATTACATGAATCTATCAATTCCTGCAACCCTTCGACAACTTTCCGGTTTCTTAATAGATTCATGCAAGTTTGTAGAAAAGATTTCAAAATACCTAGATCCACATCTTGTGTCGCAGATAATATTATGTCACAATCATTCTTCTGCATTAATTTTGGCTATGCACTAGACGTCGAAGCCCCAACATCCATAAAACTTCACCTCGCCTCCATAAACACTTATTTTTCCTTCTCAACATTGAAAGTGAGAGCTTTCTCCACAGTCTTTCTTACCCATGTAGATTTAGCTTCCCTTTTTCCATTTTCATTGTCACCTTGTTGGGAACAAGTCCCCTGGGGTTAATTTTGGGGTTTAAAAGCCCAATTTTTGGGGCTAAAAGCCCATGTTTTGTGTAAAGTCTCCATATTTTGTACTCGCGTAGCATGAAGATGTCAAGAGTCGATAAAGGGTTTCCACCTTTCTTTTGTGTAAAAGCATGTTGCCTTTAGATATCTACCCATGGTCCGCAAACCACGGGATTGTTTAAAAAGGAGGTCTTAGAGGAGTCTAAAGAAGACAGTTCATAGTGGATACTTGATGTTTTATCCATGCGTGTGTGAGAGCTAAGAGAAAAGAGTCTTAGCATAGGAAGATGCTCTGCAGCTGAGTGCGCAGACCCCTGCAGCTGTGTGCATAGGGTAGTCAGATTTTGTACTAGATATTTGAATCAATAATAAAGAGGAGTATTCAAAAATTACCTATGTATTTTACTTCTATTCATTGCATGTGATTATGTTATTTATAATATTCGATTTATGTTTTAATTCTACTCTAATGCGTGAATCTATATGTTTCTCTATTTTATATGGCCGCAAGTAGAGATATATGTTTACGTGAAGATAACCATAATTGCATGTTAAAGTAACCAATACTTAAGTGAATCTGAGTAGATACATAAGTAAGAGTAATTAAAGAGGTGTGTGAGTACCTGATCTATCTATTTAGGTCCAGTGAAGGATGACCAGAGACTTTTGTGGGGGCATAGAGGATGAATAATGGAAGTAATTTGATAAGCCCTAATGGGATTATCAATCTGTGTGAAGGAAGGTTAGGGGGAAATAACCAACATCACAACCATCTTAGGGTGCAGAAACTTGGTTCCTACATCCCCCCATACTTCTTTGGGTGAGACTTCAGTCTGCACTCCACAGATTGATGCCGAAAGGGCTAGTAGTGTAGGGATTTTCTTGGCCACTTAACACTAAACCTGGGTCAGGGCCCACCAATCCAACAAATGGTTCTATTGCTGGTATTGGGATCAACATAACAAGATGTGTGATGTCACATCATTGGAATCCAACTAAGAAGGAGATTGAAGACTAGTTGGATAGAAAGATCCACGAATTCACAGTGCAAGAAAACAAGAATTCATGATTGACGAAAGAACAATGGTTAAAAAGATATCTGTACACAGAGATACACGAAACCTTCTTTTGTTCTTGCCCGGTTGAATTATACGAGTGAATCGCGAAGTTAGCAGACAGCCAAGGGAGGTGGAGGCTTGATGGTCTGATTGTCTGGAGCCTAGAGTTAGTATGGAAATTGGAAGCCTCTAAAGATAAGATTGCATGTGTTTTTGATAATTGGCTTGACCGTATCATAGGAGGGTTTGTGACAGAGTTCGTGGCCGATACTTCAGTCAATTATGGTGAAGCAGAGCGCCACTTCTTCAAGGGGCCACGAGGTAAGTATTTGGAATCATTATATACTTGAATTAAGATGCTCTTGGTGAAAAACGGGTTATGCAGTTACCTTGATGTTTGGGGCTACGTGAAGTGGAATGACTTTCAAGGACGGAGGAAGAAAAGGCCCTGAATATAGCCTGTTGATTGAGCCTCCTCTGACTGATGAGGAAGGAGCGACACAGGCCTTTCCGTTGAGTGCTATTCATTTTATAAGGCAGGATTTCCTACAAATACCTAAATCGCCTCCATCCTCACCTCATCCATCCACACCACCTCAATCCTCACCTCCGTCGCTTACCCCCTCATCGACATCGCCACCACCTCCAACACCGTTCAACATGGTGAACTCTGTAAAGCTACTTGTGTTCAAGGGTGTAGTAAATGAAGATCTAGACTAGTTTTGGTTCATCACAAAGCCTGTGTGGGAAGCTCGGGGTATCACAGATGATCAAATGAAGAAAGAAACATTGGTTAGTTCTTTGCAGGACCATAAACTAAATTTTTTACATTAAGTACTTCACTGATAATCTGACGTTCAGGTTAACCGATATCTAGACTCCGTTGAATAAGGAATTTAGTAAACCTAAGTTTTAGGCATAATGGATTATGGGTGCTATGGGGTAAAATGCACAGTGTATGGAGAATGAAAACTACCCTCAAAGGCCTTCCTGGGACCTTCGACAGATTATAAGATTATCTGCAGAAGCTACCAAGTTATACACATGTTCATCTATCAAATATCAATTAACAAAGTATGGAAAGAGGATTACCTCAAGTCTCCTTCTATATTTGCTTGGAGATCTCAATGCAGCCAAGAAGAACTCCTTCAAGGTTGGATCCAAATCAATTCCTGCACAAAGGACAGGTAAACACAATCACAACATACAATCTTGAAAACTAATATAAGCATGCACAATGAACATCTATTTGCATACAACTAAACCACTCATCTAAACAAGTATTGAATGAACAACTTAATGAACAAGGTTACCGACACCATGGAGTAGGGAACACAATTGCAGTTCTGTATTAATAACGGAAGAGTGATTACAACCATCCATTATATCAGTCTTCCTTTGCCCCTTCCACTTCTCTCTCTCTCTCTCTCTCTCTCTCTCTCTCTCTCTTTTAGCTCACTTCTTCAAGTATGTGATAGTTCACAATAGCTTAGTAGGCTATCCTTTCAAATGCTCTGACCACTTTCACAATCACCCTCTTACTACTTATGTAGCAATCAAGTTAGGGTTTCCAAGCTCCTCATAGAGTTCATTAGGGAAAAAGCAATGAACCTGCCCTATTTTCCAGCTCTTTCCCATTTGCCTTCTTTTTCAGATTGGAATTTCCCCAAATAGTTTGATTTTTGGGAATTTCCTTGCCTTTCTTAAGAAAATTTAGGGATAAATATCTAGATATTTGTGAGCAGATTTGTTGGTTTGACCCACTAATCTTCCCTTAGTTTCACTATCACTGCCCTTGGTCTAACAACTTGAGTTAGCAGGGTCACTAACACACCCTTAGGCTTGGTAACAAGCTTTATAATGCAAGTTTTCAGTGTGCAACCAACGTTAGTGTGGACTCAAGGCTTGCAATTGTGGTCTTTGCTTCAGTCATGCTGGCTTTCACCTCTAAGTTTATGAGGAGGTCATTTTGTTGTATAACAGATGCCCCCTAAAGTATGAGATCAAAGGCAGAGATGATGGCCGAAATACTTTACTAAAACCGTAATTTTTCCTGTCAAAATGTAGAGAGAGAGAGAAGCTTCAGGCGGCAAGGGAAACCTGATACAACACACACACACACACACACACACACACACATATATATATAACTACTAAAATCATGTCCTGAGTCGGGCATTCCCATGCTCAGTAGCTATCTCAGAGTAATCTTCTCAAAAAGAGATATGACGATACTGGCCGTCGATAAGCACAAAGCAGGTCCAGTGTCATAATAGAATCATCCTGAAACAACTGTCTCCAAAAAGAAATATCCGCAACTTGGGAAAGGAAACAAGGCTGAATGATGTAAGCCTCTACCCAAGGTCTTGATTTTTCGCTTCACCGAACAACATAGATTGTTACATACTAATATATGCGTTGACGTCGAACATGCATGAAATCATATGATTTCCAGCTAATAATGGAGACTGTTAATAGATGCGGGGAAGGACACCGATAATGGTGATGGTCTCCAAGATGGATAGTACAAACTAGCGAGTGTGAAAGATGTCTTTGTCGTCAAACACACGTAGAATCGCTTAATTATGAGCCAATAATGAGAACCCCTGACCAAGCACAAGGCAACCTGCCACTAATTTCTGCAAGTACGAAGGCATTGACTATGTTTCTGGATTATCTTCCTAGATAGAGTGTTGAAGTCAATAGGAAGAAACCTGTCGAAAGGTAGGCAATAATGTGTCCTACATCAATCGACATGAAACAGGACAAGAATGATTTTGTTTATTGAGGAATCTTTTGAGCATTTGGGTCTAAACAACAGAGGGCATGATGAAAGGATATGTTTGATCAGTTGAAGAGTCTAGACTAGAAAGCTCAGTGGTCTTTTCATATTTAGAGAGTCTAAAAAGACCGTAAAGAGAGACTCCATGGTGGTCCCTCTGTCATAGTTGTTAACCTAGTGCGACAAAATGTTAATAGTATACCTGGATCGGTTAGCTTTCCGTTAGTTAATCTATTGAACCCAGATAGAGAGAAACCTAATTTTAATATATGTCAACCTCATTTTGTTACGAGTACGAGGTGACGGACTAAAATCATTTTTTATCGTGAATTTTTAATGAGTCACGCGACGACAAAATCAATACCTTGATCAAAATTTTTAATGAGTTAGATGAAGAAAACTCAAGGTATCTTTTTTAGTTTAGTGAGCAAGAAAAAGAGGAAAATAATAGCTCATCCCTTCTTCATAGTTTTACGAGCTCAAAGAAGGGGAAAAACTCAGGGATTTTTTGATTTTAAGAGTGAGAACCAGTCCCAAAAAAGAAAGTGCTCTTGCTGTTGCCGTATATTTTTAACGAGCCCGGTAACAAAAAATCAAGAATTTTCAGTTTAATGTGTGAGAAAAGTACCTAAAAGAATGCTCGAGTCATTTTATAAAGTTTAATGAGCCTAAAGCCAAAGCTCAGGATTTTTTCGGTTTGAAGAGCGAGAAAAAAGCACCTAAAAAGAATGCTCCTTTGGTCTTTTTCAGTTTAATGAGATGGAAAAAGATCAAAAAAGAGTTGCTCAGAGCATCGTTGTATAAATTTAACGAGCGCAATGATGAAAACTTGGAGATGTTTCTTATTTTTTAAAGAGCAATAAAATATCACAAAAAGTGCTCTAACCATCGTCATGTAGATTTAACGAGCTTAACGATGAAAACTCAGAGATGTTTATATTTTTTAAAGAGCAATAAAATATCTCTAAAAGTTCTCTAACCATCGTCGCATAGATTTAACGAGCTCAACGATGAAAACTTAGAGATGTTTATATTTTTCAAAGAGCAATAAAATATCTAAAAAAGTGCGCTATCATCTTTGTACTAGTTTAACGAGCCCAAAGAAGGAGACTTGAGGTTTTTTGGATTAATGAGCAAGAAAAATACCATAAAAAGAATGCTTGATCTTCTTCATGGTATTTTTACGAGCCTGAAGAAGGAGACTCGAGGATTTTTTGGATTAACGAGCATGAAAAATACCATAAAAAGAGTGCTCGAAATTCCTTGATCTCATGCATGACAATAGAAGGGTCTATGCCATGCATTTCCTCATAAGACCATGGAAAAATATCACGGAAGTCCCTAAACAGGTAGGTGAAGCTCATAATTTCCTCAGGATTGTGATTGGCTCCAATCTGTATGTTTTCCACGATGCCTATCATGACAAAAATATCGAGGAGAAATGTTTTTGAAATATTGCCCTTGTTTCCTTCCTAGTCCAAAGGTTGCATAGTCGTATACGGTGAGGAAATGATTTCATGTGCATTAGGTGGCAGGATTTGAAGAGGCATCATGTCTGAATCAGATATCAAAACATGATGGTGCGAATCCTCCCAAGGTTGCTCTTCTAAACTCATGATCTCTCTAATAGCTTCGTCCATAGATAGGACTTGATTGAACGGATTAAAAGAAGGAGCAGTTATGGGAGGGGCAGTGGTACTGTTGGTCGAAACCAAAGTGACCAAAGATTTGGATGCAAATTGAATGGCTTGGTAGGCCGATTCAGCTGGTGACAGAGGAATTTTTTTCTCTGTATGTGTCAATGTCTAAAGGAGCCGATAAGATCCATGGATCGGTCTATTCATGAGGAATAGATGAAAGCATATTGACCATCTGTGAAACCTTCAGCGGCTGAAGAGGGAAACAACCCATGAGGGAAGAATCCTTCAATAGACCAATACCGATACTGACATAAGAGTCAGGTACACCACCTACTAGTGGTATGGAGCTGCTTGGTAATGGAAAAAAATCAGGGGTGCAGAAAGACAACTGATCTACTGTAACTACGTTTCCATCCAATGGGAATTGGATGATGCAAAAGACAGTAGATACTATGGCCATCATGGCATATGTCCAACTGCGACCCAACAAGAGATTATAGTCGAGTTTCTTGTCTACGACTTCAATGTCCACCGTTACAGTTTTCCTATACAAAGTGATGGGAAAAATGGCTAGGTATCATTTTGGGATAAAGGTGTGGCTGTCCGAAGCTTTAAGGAAGTTTGACGGCAAGGATAGGGTTGGAGAACCCAGGGTGAGCCAACATGAAGCTAACATGACACAAGGTAGAAGCACCTTCGTCAATGACAATGTTGTGTATACCTTTACCTTTCGAAGTTATATGCACCTGGAATGCAAGCTGGTGAGAAAGGGGAGGTTTACACTTTTCCATGTCAAAAATAGCAGGCATGGAATCCATTGGGTCAATACCTCCAATAGCTGAAAGAAAAGCTTTCCATTGCATTAGGCATGTTTGTAATACTTCGAGCGTCAACATAGCCGATGGCGCTTGCCCCAAATCCTCTACGATGTTGTAGTGTTGGGCAACACGTGCAGATGTATTGTGCATTATGCATTGAAGTGCCCCTTTTGGGGGTCAAATTACAAGTCCTCGACTGGCCTTTCGATATGCAAATTGTTAGGGAGTGGTGGGTTTTGACTTGAGGATGATTTTGCTGCAGGAGCGACAGGAGCTCCATATGATTTGGCTCCTATGGTGAGTTCTCCCGTTTCAGATGTGTAAATGGTAGAATATCCTTCACCAGCTGAAGGATGTTGCGAACCATTGTTGCCCCCTTGCGGGGGTTGCAATTGGTTTGCAATAAGATTTTTTTGTTGTTGAGTGGGAAAAGGATTTCTAAGGATAGCAGGGGCCTTACCAGAATCCCTTTTGGCAAGGTATTCTATGCATTCCTGAAGCCACGGACAATGCCAAGTCGTGTGGTATTCAACACAGAGTTTGCATGGATATCTGGTGGTTTTATCCTTTTCCTCGTCAGTGGGTGCATCAGCCTTCTGTTTTAGGTTGGGCTTCTTTGGTGACTGCTCTTCAAAAGGAGCGGTTTTTTTCTTATTCTTCTTGTTATTGCCACCGGATTTTTGTGTAGACCACATAGAGTTTATCACGGTGTCAGGAGGAGCAATCATATTGGTAGAGGGGTCCACTGCTAGCTTGGCAATGGAACCATTGATTTGTTTTACAATATCCCCAGAGGTTGCGACGACAATCCTGTCGGCATGCACTCCGAGGTGCTGAGTGGCAGAAGCATTAGGGTTACCAGGAGCATTGGGAATTATGTCGTAAAGAGTGCCAAACTATGAATATATTATATCTAAGTGCTGGGCACGACGTATGGATTGGTCTTCTATTATCGCACCACCTAGAGCGACATCTTTAGCGATTTAGGGGAGTAAGGACTTGTAGAACCAAACCATTAAGAGAAAGTCTGGGATGGGAGCTTTTACTAACCTCCACCTACATCTCCATTCATGAATATGATTGGAGATGTTGGTGGCAGTATCCTGATGAAATGAAGTGAGTAGCTCTATCCCAGTCTCATAGCAGATAGGTAACTGGAAGTGCTTTAGGAATTCCATCGCTAAAGTGTCAAAGGTGTTTATTGATGCGTGTGGTAACTCAATATACCATTTTGCTGCATTGCCAGTGAGGGCACGGGGAAAAGGACGTAACCAGAAGCTATCATCCACCATAGAGTTTGAAACACACCAAAGATGGTAGGTGGTGATATGGGTGCTTGGATCCTCCCCTTGTTTTCCATCGAACTTTGGGATGTTCGTTTGTATTTTTATGTGGTATCGGTGGCCATTATAAGTTGTGATAGATGGGGTCATTTGTCAACTTGTATAAGTCAGGTATGTCCAACATTACCAAGAAAGGCAGAGAGTTAGGTGCCCCCAACTTGGACCATGGTGATGACGAATGACTTGAGGAGCTTTGCAGTCCTCCCATTGTTTGGTTCCCCATATTATACATGGGTTGCGTGGTGTAGAAGTTTCTTTGAGATATGGTGTTGTAGAGTGGATTTCCATGAGGATTTTGATACTAGGGTATGAAATTGGCCCCAATATAAGCGGTGCCCCCTTGACTCATTTGAGTATGTGAGTAGGGTGCCCCCATGGACTGGTTGGGAACCCCTTGTGGATTCCCGCTTGACACAGAACTGACCATTTGGCCTTGATTGACAGAGCGAATGGTCATGTCAATTAGCGATTGACCATGCATGCCTGAGAACGGAGGGGGAACTGTTATGTTTCCTACCGGCATGTGCATATTGGGAAACCCCCAGGTATATGAATCTGGGGGTTTGAACTGTACATTGGCGGTCGACCATGTTGTTGGTAAACGGGAACTGCACCCATAGTGCCGCATTAAGTGTTATAGGGAGCACTATATGTGGCACTTGTCGAAGGTATGCAGTTTGGCACCATAGGGGTGGAACCTGGCATCTTCTGGGTTCCACTCATAGAGGATGTCATGTGAGTGGTTGTACCTAGGACACACGGGATAGTAGGATTCCACATTACCGATGTTGTGATGACTGTCGACTAGGGGAGTGGTGAAGGACCAAAAGTGTCCCTAAAGTTCCACAAACTGTTAATCATCGACTGGATAAATGGAAATGTTCCAACTACTGAAGCAAGAAGTACAAGTACCACGGGAGCCAAGACAGGTTCCAACGGATTTGAGAGCAGAGGGTTAAAGGGTGGAAGAAATCCCTCGGCGAAGAAATCCTGCGGCAATCTTGAATTGTCAATTGTCCAAACAGATCTCATGTGAGATCTAGGAGACTAATCCCCCGAAGATGGGGAATGTGGTCCAGTGGAACTCGGTAGATCTTCCACAATGAGTGGAGGAAGTCCTAACAATCATCTGGAGTGACAATGAGGGCCGGATGTAGCCACGGTGACCGTTAATTTTATCAATAATTTTTTATCATGATATTCTTTAAAGTCTCAAATGATAGCACTCAGGTTCCTAAATAAATATAAAAAATACACTAAATGGATCAATCAACAAACAGAGGGAAATTATCTCGTCTTATAAGCACCAATCATTGGAAATGAAACCCGATATCTCAATGAATAACAGAGAAGGATGACCAAATGTATGGTTACAGATACTCTAGAGCTTCACCCGAACCTCAGATTGAGGGGCCAAGTACTCTCGTGAAGACGAGCACCCTCCCAAAAACTAAAGACAGAGTAGATCCATCCATGTTAGGTACTAGGATAGCCCGTCCCAGTTACCTTGTGTAAGTCCCTATAAGTTTGGCCACTAGAGATACCTCAGATAATAGACACTATTGGGGGGGACATAGTCGTAGACAACACACTGTGTGGGTAGGATACCTGAGTCCCCGACTTAGTTCCGAAATCCCCGAAGGGACCCCCAATACACAGAATTCCCAAAGGATTTGTAAGAGAAGGCAAGCTACCTTCAATTACAGTGCGATGTTGTCTCATATTTCGCTCTGCTTTTACTAGAGTGGTCCTAGTAGGATAAGTGCAGAAGGAATTTTTCACTCGTTAATGACACTAGTTTGGTTTTCGACCTTGGGTAGTTCACTCACATGCTTATCCCAAGATCCTAGCCTAGCTAATGTTGGTTTGCTCAAAAGAGTAACTGATTGATTTTAATGTAAATTTTGTGTACTTTATTATTGTCTTCGGTAGGGGTGTTGATGTATGAAATATGGTGAGACTCTTGACTTAATAAATCATGCAGAAACAATGCTTTGAAAAAAAAAAAATTCCAAATTGATGCATACAAGCTGTATTCTACATATTCATATTTTTCACATATTCATAGTTTCGTCTGTGCATCAATAGTCTTTCAACACATGCATAACCAAAATATTCTTTTCCAATATTTCCTAACAACTAATAAAAACCAAAATGAAGCAACTCACAACTATTTAAATAGAAGGATGAACACAAATTATTAGTCTTTCTTTCGGAAAAAATATTTTTTAAGAGAGAAAAACCAAAACTTTTTCCTAAAAATAAATTTCTAGGACACCAATTTTGCTGACATAATACAGTTATAGATCTTATTTCAGCCCATGAGAAGATTTTCCATCCCTTTTGATCCACAGATACTACTGGAAATCAAGGCAAAGGGAGACTAACGCTCTGTAATAGTGGCTACAGAGAGTTAGTAGGATCACTAATGCTCCCTGTACACAGGCACAGTGCATTATAAAGCTTTATGTAGCCTGGTAACCTGCGTTAGTGTGGGAAATCTATCACAAAGAGGGTTTCCAAGATCAGTTTCTAAGATGAATGTTTACTAGTAGGATGCAGCAAGATATTTGGTGGATCAGAAAAAGGATGGCTGAAGAATAGAGAGCTCTTGGAAGGAAGAGAGAACAAAGAAGAGTCTGGGTAAACAGGGAACTAGATGTATAGTCCCTAGCAGAGTCGCCAATTCTGCTATGGGGTAAAATGCACAATGTATGGAGAATGAAAACACCCTCAAAGGCCTTCCCAGGACCTTCAACAAACTGTAAGATTATCTGCAGAAGCTACCAAGTTGTACACATGTTCATCTATCAAATATCAATTAACAAAGTATTGAAAGAGGATTACCTCAAGTCTCCTTCTATATTTTCTTGGAGATCTCAATGCAGCCAAGAAGAACTCCTTAAAGGCCTACTCCAAATCAATTCCTACACAAAGGAAAGGCAAACATAATCACAACATACAATCTTGAAAACTAATATAAGAATGCACAATGAACATTTATTTGCATACAACTAAACCACTCATCCAAACAAGTATCGAATGAACAACTTAATGAACAAGGTTATCATTACCATGGAGTAGGGAACATAACTGTAGTTTTGTATTAATAACAGAAGAGTGATTACAACCATCCATTGTATCAGTCTTCCTTTTACCCTTCCGCTTCTCTCTCTCTCTCTCTCTCTCTCTCTCTCTTTTAGCTCACTTCTTCAAGTATGTGACAGTTCACAACAGATTAGTAGGCTATCCTTTCAAATGCTCTAACCACTTTCAGAATGACCCTCTTACTACTTATTTAGCAATCAAGTTAGGGTTGCCAAGCTCCTCATAGAGTTCATTAGGGAAAAAGAAATGAACCTGCCCTATTTTCCAGCTCTTTCCCATTTGCCTTCTTTTTTCAGATTGGAATTTCCCCAAATAGTTTGATTTTTGGGAATTTCCTTGCTTTTCTTGAGAAAAATTAGGGGTAAATATATACATATTTGTGCGCAGATTCGTTGGTTTGACCCACTAATCTTCCCTTAGTTTCACTAACGCTACCCCTAGTCTAACAACTTGAGTTAGCAGGGTCACTAACACACCCTTAGGCTTGGTAACAAGCTTTATAAAGTAGGTTTTGAGTGTGCAACCAGTGTTAGTGTGGAGTCAAGGCTTGCAATTGTGGTCTTTGCTTCAGTCATGCTGTCTTTCACCTCTGAGTTGATGAGGAGGTCATTTTGTTGTATAACAGTGGGATTCAAGGAGATAATGATGAATCTTGGAGAGATGCCTTGGGATTTGGATCAAATATTGAAGTGTATGATCTATGAAGCCAACATGAATTTGACTTATGGGAAGCATTGTGAATGGTTTGTGGCCTCACTCCTACCTCACCTATGGGTTGCACTATCACAACATAATATCGGGACCCAGGTAGAAGCTCTGGAAATCGCGATGAGACTGCACAAGGCACCAATCCAAGATGATAATATGGGGTTTCAACAGATTCATGCGTAGTTTCAAAACCTTTTCCTCAAAATGAAAATTCTGAAGAAAGTCAGAACAGCTCGGCCAGAGGTGCGCGAAGAAGTGTGGTGCCTAAAGTGCAAAATTCAGGGGCATGACAAAGATCACTCTCCTGTTTTTGCAAATTATGCTGCATCAGGGGGACCAATGGATCTGAGGCCGGAAGCTGCAGCAGGGCCAAGTACAGGGCCCACACTATGGTGTGCTATCTGTCAAGTAGATGGGAAACATACAACAGACAATTTCCATTTGCTACAGAAATTCATACAGACACTGCAATAACTCTTCTACAACTTTTGTGAATCTATGGGTCATGATGAGTGCGATTGCGAAAGTTACAAATTAAGGATGGACATGACACCTACATATAGGGTACAATCAGAAACATGGCCTCTAGAACAAGGCACTAGAGGAGCGTGAATCGAATATTAGTGACGTGGTCGAGGCCGAGGTGGAGGAGGACCTAGTAGAGTTCGAGGGAAGATTATTTGTTACAATTATGGAGGACTGGGACACTGTGCGTGATACTTCCCGAATCTGATGTATCTATCATATGTTGTAGATCTAATCTGAAAGTATAAGATAATACAAATGAACCCAGAAACAATAAGATAGAAATTGCTTCTTTATTGATATCAAACCCTTATGGTAGGGCAACACCATACATTCACTCCTTAAGGAAGGAGAACACTCCACAAGCCATATGCTTGTACATATAATAATCCTTGACAATTCCTTGACATCTCTCCATGTGGAGTCTCTAGCCTCTATATAGGCCTCATACATACAATACCATGGATCATTACCATAGTTCCCTCATACCATCAACTAATACCATGGGCCTATTACATTATTACTAACTACTTGTGGTCCCTTACATGATATGGGTTAACCACCTTATTTATTACTATGGCCTGTCCCATTATTACATTATTACCTTGGGTGCCTCCCTTGGTACCCCATATTATCCCCCCTAGGTATATAACATCATACTGCTATTGTACTCAGTTTGACCATGTGATGGAGGATTGCCCTATATTTTTAGCCAAGATACATGAGAAGGGGGCGCAACCTCAACAACCGACTCAGAATTTGCAGATGATGAGGACTGAGCATCGCGAGGAAGACCCCAAGGTAAATATTGTGATGCAGAATGGAGTGACGACTAGTGAGGATAAGGGGAAGTAGCTCGGAGAAGGCGAGTGGGTCCGCAAAACATGACAAAAGGAGACTGCGTTTGACCTATAAAGTGCAAAAGAAACATTTATGGAAGCAAAGAAAAGTTTCAATGAGGCCTCTACCTTAGGCAGTCAAGAGAAACTAGTTGAGGAAATGGACCCGTCCAAAATTACTACGTTGTTGGAGACCTGCATGAAACTGCTCCATGATAGTAAGGTTGTGAAGGGACTACAAGAAAACACTACTGGCAAGGAAAACACTACTAACGAAATGTTTGTAGTTAGAAAGCTTGGTAAGCATAAGGGAAGGACTGGACGTGAGATGAGACTCACTGCACAGATAGAGGAATAAGAAATGGACTAGGTTATCTTGGACCTAGGGTCCGACGCGAATGTTTTGTCGAAAAAAACATGGGAAAGAATGGGGAGACCTGCACTACAGTGGTCTCCGATTTAGTTAAGGATGGCGAGTCAACATAAAATCATCTCAATGGGGAGGTTGCAGGGGGTAACTGTTGATATCGAAGGTGCGAGCACACTAGCAGATTTTGAAGTGTTAGAGATTGTGGATGATAGCAATCCCTACCTTGCACTCCTTGGGATCGATTGGGCGATTGGCATGAATGGGGTAATCAACCTGAAGAAGTGAAAGATGATATTTGAGAAGAAATTGCTCCGTATAGTGGTGCCACTGGACCCTTCAGAAGGACCAGGCCATACTAAACCAATCCGTGATTATGAAAGTGATGACAATTTGGACCAGATTTACAAGATAACGGGGCGAGGTCAGGATTGGGTGAATTTGATAGTAGATGAATATATTGCATGGGACCATGAGAGCTCCTGCACATCAGAGTCAGACGAAGAACTCAAGCACTGGTAGAATCGATTGCATGAAGTATCTACACTACACTGTAATATGATGACCAAATTGTTGCATTGTGTATCATTAGAGTAAGAAATCCACTTTACTATGATGGGTTAATTGATGTTGATCACTTTTTGGATGCATTTGAAAGGGAATTACAAGAGAAGCATCGCTTCCAGGCATTAGATTGGGTTGTGCGCGTTATACCCACAAGATGGTGGGGTACACACAAAGATAGTTTTGATGATTGGCACGGATATAGGAGGATGATGAGGATACACTTTGGTCATCCAAAGGTGTGATTAACAGAAAAATATGATTGGATAAATGATCCATGTGACCATTTGGCCAAATGGATTGAAGTGTATGGAGTGAAGCCTCAACTGGAATTAGTCCATTTGTTTTGTCATACCTTCGATGTTATACCAATGAATTGGTACTTGGAGACGAAACTCCACCATGGCATTGAAGAATGGGATATTTTTCATGAGGGATTTTTGATAATGTTCAGTTTTGAGGATGGACTTGAATTTATCGACGAAGCATTGTAGGAGGTTAAGACAGAAATTTACAGGATATCGTTGGATCCTCTAGATTTGATTCAACCTGATTGGACCACCCAGTTGAGGGACGCACTGGAGCGCTACAATGTCACAACAGAAGAAGAAGACGAAAACCCGAGGAAGATTAATATTCCAGAGACGGAAGGACACCGCAAAGTTGAAGGACCACAACTGGAGAACCCAGACATAACTAAGATGCTCAAAACCAGGAAGGTGAACATTGGCATGGAGGCAGAGCCGAAGTTTGCAAAGATTGGGGACTATTAGGACGACGCGACAATAGATAATGTCGCCAAACTACTCCGCCAATATCAGGATCTGTTTCCCACAAAATTTTCATATCTGAAAGGGATAATAGGGGACCTTGGTGTCATGAAGATCACCCTAAAACTAGATGCGAAACCTGTGAATGAAAGACCTTACTTCCTCAATCCAAAGTATAAACAAAGGGTTCACTTAGAGTTAGATAAGATGCCAGCGACAGGTATTATTGAGCTGGTGGAAGAATCTGATTAAATAAGCCCAATAGCGGTTCAAGAAAAGAAGCAAAAGGAAAAAATAAGGATATGTTTAGATCCCAAGAGGTTGAATGATGCCTGCATGCACAATCCCTTCCCAACTCCATTCACTGATGAGGTCCTAGATAACGTTGGTAGCCAGGGAGCATATTCGTTCATTGATAAGTTCTATGGGTACCATCAAATCAAGATTGCACTAGAGGATAGAAGTAAGACATTCTTTGTGACTGAATGGGGATGCTTCTAGTATACAATGATGCATTTTGGGCTAAAGAACATGTCGGTAATCTTTTCATGGGTAGTCATCACAGTGTTCAAGGATTTCATTTATAAATTTCTATAAGTATACTTTGATGATTGGACAATGTTCGGACTAGTGAAGCATCATGTGGAAAGTCTCTGCTTGATGCTAGATACATGCTGAAGGTATCATATTGTGCTCAACATGAAGAAATGTTTGTTTTGTGTCCCTTTTGGGATCTTGCTGGGCCATGTGGTATGCAAACAATGCTTGATGGTAGACCCTAGAAGATCGCAGTCATAATCAACTTGGAGGTGCGAAGGAGTGTGAAACAGTTATGCACAACATTGGGGCATACAAGATACTATAGAAAATTCATCAAGATATATGCCCACAAGAGTGACGCGAGGGAAAGTCACCATATTTTTGTTGGGGGGCCGTTGGGTGCGGGTCCCCTAAGGTCAATTTTGCAATTAAAATCCCAAGTTTTGTGTAACGTCTCCACATTTTGTGGTCACAGAGTGTGAAGACGTCAAGCATCAATAGAGGGTTTTTGCACTTCTTTTGTGTAAAAATCATGTCAACTTTAGCGATCTACCCATGGTCCACGGACCATGGGATTGTAAAAAGGAGGTCCTAGACGAGTCTAAAGAAGACAATTCATAGTGGATACTTGATGTTTTATGCATGGGTGTGTGAGTGCTAAGAGCAAAGAGTCCTAGCGTAGGAAGAGGCTCTACAACTGAGTGTGTAGAGGCCTAGGGTATAAGTTCGCAGCTGAGTGCATAGACCCCTGCAGTTGTGTTCGTAGGGTAGTTAGAGTTTGTATTGGATATTTGAATCAATAATAAAGAGGAGAATTTAGAAATTACATGTGTATTTTATTTCTGTTCATTGCATGCGATTATGTTATGTTGAATACTGGGTTTATGTTTTAATTCTATTTTGATGCGTGAATCTATATGTTTCTCTGTTTTATATGACCGTAAGTAGAGATATATGTTTATGCGAAGATAACCATAATTCTATGTTAAAGTAGCCAATACTTAAGTGAATCTGACTAAATACAGAAGTAAGAGTAATTACAAAGGTGTGTAAGTAACTGATCTATCTATTTAGGGTCCATGAAGGACAACGAGAGACTTTCACGAAGGCTTCGAGGATGAATAAGAGAAGTACTTTGATAATCCCTAAAGAGTTTATCGATCTGCATGAATGAAGGTTAGGGAAAATAACCGACATCACAACCATATCATGGTGTGGAAACTTGGTTCTGGCATCCCCCCTTATGGCTTTGAGTGAGACTTCAGTCCGCGCTCTGCAGATTGATGCCAAAAGGGCTAGTAGTGTAGGGAATTTCTTGACTGCTTAATGTTGAACTTGGGTCAAGGCCCATCAAGCCAACACACCTCCAGTCATAACTCCACTCCTTGTTACAATACTAATGTGAGGTTCATCGGTCCTCAATTCCGTAGTCATCATTTTTATGTTTTATGTCGACTATTCATTTCTCTTTTCTTGCATTTTTTCCTTAAGTACCAGACACTCTTCAATTACATGATCAAAGGATTTGCAATACTTACATGTGGTGGTGGGATTCTTATAGTCTCTTGCGAAGTGTCCTGGTTGGCCGCAGTTATAGTAGATAATCTATCCTTATCCTTGACTAGTTCCACCACCTCGACTTCTTCCTTGATAACCAACTCGATCATTGTGCTGTCCATTTTCCTCATGTCCATGTTCTTTTCCCTGCATTATATATGTATCAACACCTGACTCCATCATCACTTCATAGGCTCGATAGTCGTTTTCATCATGTCCCAATGATTTGCAGAACTTGCAATATAGGTTCCTAGGGGTCTGCACATAATTTTATAATAAATAATAATCTTTTGCTTGATTTTTGCCTCTACTTTTGCATATCTTGCACCATAAGCTGGATTTGAGATTAAAAGGATTCGGTGCTCCACTAGCCATGCAATTTTTGAACAAAGGGGATTGTTCTTTAGAATAGCCTTCTTATTTACACTTTGTACACCACAGTTCTTCTCTAACTTCCTTACTTTTATTCATATCTTTTATCTACAAAGTCAAATTTGCTAGTTGACTCTGGATCTTCTGCAAACCTACATTTATATCCCCTATAGGTGAAGCTTCTAATTTCATCACAAGTTCTAAATCTTCTGCTTGAGTTTCTATATTTTTTTGTGTCAAAGGCAATCTTATATGTGGAAGTAACACACTTATAAATCATTCTTTATGTTGCGATGGAGCTATTTTGAAACTTAATTGATCTAATAATATCTTGAACCTTTGATCAAATTCCCAAATAGACTCAGTAAGTCTCTGTTTGATTTCCTTTAACTTTGTGATGTGCTACGACCCAGATTTCAGCTTCTTAAATTCTTTTACCAGTGTTGTTTTAATGTCTACAAATTATCTGATCTAATGGCTCAAATACTTCAAGTACCACATCAATGCTCTATCTCGAAATGTTGTAACAAGTTTCACTTTCTTTATATTTTCATCATGGGCCTACTTCCCTGTCTATACTGCTTCACATAAAAACCATATTTTCTCGAGTTCCTATGATCCAGTCCCTCTAAAAATAGGTAGCTTAATATCATCGGTCATATTTCTTCTTAGAGAGGGAGTGGGAGAGGGAGGGGGAGGGGGAGGGGGGTTTGTAAGGGAAGGGGGATGGGAGGTTAGGGGGACACGGAAAACAAAAATCACCCTGATTACTACTTGATTCTTACTTCGGCAAACTTTCAGGTTGGAAGAGTGAATACTCGAAGTTACTCCAGGATCCTTAGGGAGGTTTTATTCACTTCTAGACTCACTCAAAGGATGACTATGGTCAGTTGCAATAAAAGTATTCAGATCTTTGCTACGAGATCTATTTCTAGTCTCTATTCTATATATTTTTCCACTTTGCATTCTTCTAGTCTCTTCTTCGGATCTTCTCCCAAACATAAGTAACTAATAATCCGATTGCATTCTTAAAATTCCCTTTTCGCACAAAAGCATTTAAATCCATAATTTCAGAGATCTTAAGTGCTTACCTTGTGGTCCTTTGAAAAATCTATGTTTTACTTCATTGTAGGACAAAATCGATTCTACCGCAAACTTAGTAATGAATCCTCCCAAGATGTTATCAATCTAGAAATAAACATCTCTTGAGATCCTTTTGTCAGCGTTCTTGAGTCAATGTATCAATTTAGGAGTGCACTCCTTAGGTTCATATC
Source organism: Pinus taeda (assembly GCA_000404065.3). Classification (NCBI taxonomy): domain Eukaryota; kingdom Viridiplantae; phylum Streptophyta; class Pinopsida; order Pinales; family Pinaceae; genus Pinus; species Pinus taeda. Next base: position 17,515 of record APFE030194193.1, on the reverse strand, counting down.
CTTTATAACAATCCTTTCTCTCGGTCATTGTTGATATCCACTTGTATAACTCAACATGAAATGAACCAAATAATATTATGCATTGATCTTCAAACATATAATTCTCAAACCACCTTTCATATGAAAAGAAAGGGCTTCTATTCTCCTTCTCTGCAAATTCTTGTTCCTTCTGTGCAACCCAATCCTAAATTTTTTTCTTCGACGGATGCCACATAAACATATACCTCAAATGGATCCCTGTCCCAGCAACATAACCATTTCTCAGTTTAGGTTGGGTTGACCCAAGTTTGGATTTTACTTCACACCAACAAAACCCTTAATCACTGGCCCTCTCGACAATGACCTATAGGAAGATCACAGTCTCAGTTGAAGTGATTATGGGATGGCTCAGAACCAGGTTTCTGCAGCCTTAAGGGATGATGCGATGTGCTATTTTAAAGTTTTTTTATCCTTAACATACATAAGTTACTTCGCAGTCATACATTACCTCTCCCTATTATATTCTTCACTCAAAAACATGCCATAAACAACCATAAATAATACTATGTGGAAGTGAAATATAACTGAAATACCGAACATAAAGCAAAAGATACAAAACAATCATACATCGGTTATGTCCATCAAAAATTTACTTCTTATATTAAATCTTTAGAAACAACGTACAAATGCTTGACCTACACACTCAGCTGTAGAGCCTTTCCTTCAAACATATATTATAGAGATAATCACTTATGCTCATATCATATCATTATAATGTGTGTGTCTTCTACTTCCATATCTTACTCCTATATATACTAATTACATAAACGCGTACATCAAAATGTCATTACCCACATACCATAGTCCTCTTGAAAAAAATCAATTATTGCCCAAAACTGTTACAAAAACAAGGGACTTCAACCCAACACGAAGCCCTTAAAGCATCAGGTGCTACATAGCTCTATGGTACCGCGTATTCTATTCTCTAATATGTGGATTTTTGATCAAAACTTCAGCCAAGTTGGGCTACACCCAACAATTTCACAATTCACTATGGCAAGCCTAAAACAGGGTTGAAACGAAGTCCAGAGATTAGCTTCTGGGATATTCAATAAACCAAGTGAGAAAACAAACGCCAAAATGAAAAAGATAAAGCTCAATCAAAGCACAAGTACTTGGGTCAATGGTGGGATAGGGTTTCGAGGGTCAGCTTTTGGGTTAGTTAACCCAAATTTTGTATAAGTTTGGTAAAGAATGTGAAGTCTCTGCGAAATGTGGATGCAGAGCGCACATATAGATAGGAGTTAAAGGGTTATTAGACCCCTGTTTAGATAGATAACTAAGTTGGTTTTGGGACTCACTCATGGTCTATAGAGCATGCTACTGTATTGGAAAGTCTATATATTCAAGTCATAGAGAATTTAGGAGAGGGTAGTAGATAGTGAAGAGTACAAATAGAGATTGTTTGGGCGAGAGGTAAGGCAGGAAGGATCTTCTTCCTATACTTAGGCAAGAAGGGGAAGGATCTTGTAGGTGAGTGCGTAGGAGGCCTTGGTAAGTTCGCAGCTGAGTGGGAGGACCCCTACAACTAAGTTTGAAGGGTAGAAGAGTCTATAATTTGAACATTGAAGATCAATAAAGACTAGCTTTGAAGAATTATTATGCAATCTGAGCATTCGTATTTACATAGATTCAATCGCTTAATGATATGTTTTCTTGAAATAATGTATGAATTTCGTGTGAAACCACCGAATCTATCTTATTAATGCATGATTTAATTAGTTATCTTGTTTCATGAAGATAATAGTTAATTTCTGCTATGTTTTCTGATTAATGGGATAGATCTGCACGAAATCAGATCTATGGTTGTTTAGCGATGGGTGAAAGTAGATAAATTATATGTTTAAGGTCTTCAAAGACTGATCATAGAGCTTCACGAAGGCCTGGAAGCGATTTTACCTTAGTTACAATGATGAGCACTAGAAGGACACCAATCTACACAAAAGCAGGTTTAAACCTTCAGAGATTAAGAACTATTTATCACATGTCCCTGGATACCGAAACTTGGTTCTAGCATCCCCCAATACTACTTCAAGTGAGACTGTAGCCTGTGCTAAGAAGGTTATTTCCGAAAGGGCTAGAAGTTAGGGTTTTGTTGGTTGGCACATACAACTCTGAACCTGGGTCAGGCCCCCTTAAGCCAACAAATGGCTCTATTGCTGGGACTGGGATCTATCTAAGAGATGTGTGATAAATGGTTCCCTACAAAGAAAGAGCTTGATAAGTGGATTGATCGAAAATTGCACACATTCATGGTGTAGGAGAACATGAGCCCTAAATTAACAATGGAGTAGTCAGTGCAGATACTTTTGTACAAAAATGAGACCGAGCCGATAGTCAAGGGACACGGAGGCTCAAGGCCCTATAGTGTTGACTCCTGAATTAGTGCGACATTTGGAAGAATCAAAAATAAATATCGCGTGGGCTATGGATCACTGGGTTGATCACACATTATGTAGTTTTTTGCCTTATTTTACAATCGATATAAATATTAGTTATACTGAAGCAAAGCGAAGGATCTTTAAAGGACCGCGAGGTAAGTATTTGAAATCATTGAAGACTGGGATTAAAAAGTTGTTGTGTGTGAAGATGGTTATGCAATTACCTTGATGCTTGGGGCTACATGAAGCGGGAGATTCTTTAGAAGAAATGGACAATCCAGCCCAGAATATAGTCCACTCATTGAACCTCCTTCAAGCGATGACAAGGGGATAGTGCTGACTATGCCGCGAAGCACAATTCAGTTAATTACGTAGGGTATTCCAAAGATATCTCATCCAACCACTCCACCTCCACCTCATACACCTTCACCTACACCTCCACCTACACTTCCACCATTCAACATGGAAAACACAATGAAGATGTCAATTTTTAAAGGAACAGGGGTTGAAGACCCACAACAGTTTTGGTTTGTCATAGGTGGTGGGACAACACAATAGATTGCAGACGATAATATTAAGAACACGAAGTGTTGGGTGTGGAGCCCGATTATCTTCTTTATTTAGAGGTATCACCGCATTAGGCCCCAGTTCGTAATGTGGTGGAAATTCCGCCCGTAATATTTGCACTGCAAGGGGGGTCTAGGGGGGCGACAGTGATATTTAGGAGCCCCCCCTCGGCAGGGGATCGGGGGAAGCACGACTGAAGCTAATGAACTCAGATTGAGGTTAGGGAATATCATCACCACTGGGGAAAACAAGGACCAGACATCAATTGAAATTGAAACCCCACCTGTACATATGCCACCACCTATAATTAATACTAAACTAAAGCAAGGGGAAGATACAGATTAGCATGAAGGCCCTGGAAAACTTACAGTCTCTCCTCCCCCATTCCCTAAAAGGTTAACGATACCCAAACCTATTGTTTACCCAAATTTTGGTCTTGTAGGGGAACTAAAAAATCTTTGTATTAAAATTCCTCTCCTCCAAGCCATTCAAGATACTCCCATCTATGCTAAAACAATGAAAGAGCTATGTGTAAAGAAGCCTATGAGGAAAGCGAAAAATTCACCCACCATTCACGTTGTAGGAGCCTTATCTGATTTACTCTTCAGAGGGGAAACTTTGATAAAGTATGATGATCCTGGAAATCCCATAGTGATAGTTCATATATATGGGCGCTCTTTTCCTAATACACTAGTTGATCTGGGTGCAACCATTAATATTTTCACAGCAAAAACCTGTCAAGCATTTTGTATTACAACCCTAGAACCGATCACCGCTTTATTAGAACTTGTTGATCGTTCGGTGGTAAGGCCAAAAGGAACCTTATAGGATATTACAGTTTCTGTTGATTCTTGGGAATATCTAGTAGATTTTCTTGTTATAAACCCAAAGAGTCGATTGGATGGGCAACCTCTGATTTTGGGTCGAGCTTGGCTAGCAACAGTTGATGCTCATATTGGCTACCGAGAAGGCAACATGACTATTGCAAAGGAGGATGCTATAAAATATCTTGTATTATATCCGTGTGCCAAGCCAAGTCTATCCATTGTAAATATATGTAAACAACCACCAGCATACCTGGAGGAAAGCATCCGTTCACCACTCACAGTAGCAGAGGCACTAGAATTCAAAGATCAGACTGAACATGACGTTATCAATAATTTTATCATTCAACCAGCTATTGTGAGAAATATAAAGTGTCAAATGTTGAAAGAAATTATTGATAATGAAGCCATGGAAGATCCTTTGAAGGATACCAATGACCAGCATATCTAGATGATTGTTTTTAATAACAATGAGCCTCTTGAGATCGAACTAGGAAAAGTTCTAAACATTAATGATAGTCTGGATACCAATCAGCAACAAAAGATCATACAAGTCCTGCAGAAATATAAAGGGGCTTCTGCCTCAGATTATCCTCACATGAAGGGTATAGACCCACAACTATGTACACACCACATCTATATGGAGAAGGATTCTCGACCCATCCTGCAACCTCAACGGAGATTGAATCCACATCTCAAGGACATTATGAAAGAAGAGTTACAGAAGCTGTTGGATGTGAACTTCATTTATCCTATCTCGGACAGTAAATGGGTCTCTCCATTGGTGGTCGTCCCTAAGAAAAATGGGAAATGGAATATCTATGTAGGCTACTAGGGGTTGAATAAGGCAACATAGAAGGATCACCTCCCGCTCCCATTCATTTATCAGGTCCTTGATACTTTGGTAGGTAAGCAATTATTTCCTTCCTAGATAGTTTCAACAGCTACAATCAGATTCAGATCGCCCCTAAACACCAAGACAAAACAGCCTTCACCTGCCCCTGTGTTACATTCATGTATAGAGTATTGTCATTTGGATTATGTAATACCCCAGCTACATTCCAAAGAGTTATACTCAACATTTTTTCTGATTTAATAAATGAAGGACTTGAGGTGTATATGGATGACTTTACTCCGTATGGGGGTGACTTCGACCAATCATTGCAAACATTAGAAAAGGTCTTAGAACAATGCATTTCTACCAGGTTATGTTTAAGCAATGTCAAGAGTCACATGATGATGATCGAGGGCATAATATTGGAACATTATATCTCTGCAGCAAGGATATAGGTAGATCCAGCAAGAATATAGGTAATTCTCTTTCTGCCTATCCCCTGCACTCAAAAACAGGTACGTAGCTTCCTGGGATATGCGGGCTATTATCATAGGTTTATTAAAAACTTTTCACACATTGTTGTGCCTTTATATGTTTTAACTGGAAATGTTGATTTTAACTGGTCTGACAAATGGGACACAACTTTTACAGGTTTAAAGAAACCAGTGTCAATAACACTAGTATTGTGTGGACCAAATTGGGAGCTGCCTTTCCACATATCCATGGATGCATCATATGTAGCTATAGATGTTATCCATGGCTAGGAGGAGTTGGAAATAGTTAATTCCTACTTGTCTATGGTTGTAATTTCCTAAGTGAGGAGTTTGTTCCTACATTATAGGGATTTAGTTTCTCCTAGATTAGTGTGTGGTTGAGTGAATCTCTCAACCACACTACTGTACGTCTAAGATAGCATTCCTATCTTGAGACTATTAATTGTATAAATATCTTGTAATCTCCTCATTCATTAATTAATGGAGAATATATTTGATTGAGCTACTTTTATCTTGGTATCAGAGCCTGAGGGCCTAGCCCCTCGTGGGCTGGGCTGCTCCTGGGCTGAGGAAATAAAAGAATATTTTTAATTTCTAGTTTGTCCATCAAGCATCGAATAGGGTTCCAGTGAGCTGGGCGGTGTTCTGGTGGGGTGAGAGAGGCAAAGATAGAGGATCCAATTTGGTGGATCGATTCATGAGTGTGGTCTGCCTGTGGTGGATCTGCGTGAGGGCCACAGTACTAGTTCAAAGGTGGCGTTTGTTGTTGGGATCTGCAAGAAGAATTGTGAATGAGCCCAGATCAGAGCAAGTGCTGCGGATCATAATATGGCCACCGGGGTGGAACTAGTGAGCACGCTGCCGACGCGCAGGTTGCCTATGGTTGACAGTCCGTTGCCGATGCTCATTGCTCTGACTGTGTATTTGTGCGCAGTGTGCCTCGGATCGCAGTGTGCAGAAGCCTGTGTCTTTGCACAGAAGTTGCGTGTGGATTGTCGATCCACGCAGAATTTGTATCGTTCTGGTCGAGTTTTTTTTTTCTTCAAATGAGACGCAGCAACAGCAACGGGTTTCAGTGAGCCGAAGGCGATGGGGTTGGTGTGGAGAAAGGACAGATGGTGTTGTCTTGGAGAGCTGCGGCGATCTCTTCACTCCTGCTCGCGAAGGCGTATTAACACTGTTCATCTTTATGTTCAAGAAGCCCGATGAGTGAATCGAAATGTGGTGTTGGCTTGTTTACGGCAACTGTTTTATCCAAATTAATTGCATTCGCCGCTGATCTGGAGGTTAGATGCATCAATTTATTGTTGAAATTGGCATGAAGATCGTCGAAGCTGCTGAGAATGCTTGTGGGGCTATTTGCACAAACACCTGATGTAATACTCTTCATTATTCTCATGTATCTGCTTCTCCGTTGTTGCATTTCCATGCCTTCCGGATCTGCTCGGCAAGAGAAGATCGACACTCAGCCGTTTGAGTGGGAGGCAGTATTGTTTAAGGGTGTCAGCAAGACGCTGAAGCATCCAGGAACGTGGAGGATTCGACAGCAATGCCAATGATGAGGGTGTGAACACTTTTCCATGGATTGACTGACAATCTGAACATTTCTTCCATTTGAAGCATATTTTTGAACGCGGCAAAATGCAAGTTTTGGTTGCAAATAATTTTCTTTCTCTTTAAATCAAACGAAACTCTTTCTCTGCATGCATCCCGGTGATCCTGATCGAGGTTTGGGAGTAATTTGCAGCAGTAGTAATCCTGTAGAAATGAGGACTTAAGCAAGAGGGAAGTGGGCCTTCATACCAAGGTTCCCATGCCAGCGGTGGCGGTTTTATGCATACTATTCTTTCTTGCAGGTTTTTTCGGATCGATGCTCATCTCTCAGGACATTTCGAGCAAGGGCCCCGGTTGGAGGGGCAAGCTGCATTGATGACCCTTCAGGTCGAATTAGATTGGGGGAGCTGTGGACTCTGTGCAAGTCGATTCGCATCTTTGAAGGTGAATTGTTGACGGCCCCCTCGGAGGGAACCCTCCTCATATTTTTCTCGTAAGGGGATGAAGGGCACGATGTGGAGAGCGAATCATCTGCCCACGGAGCCATTGGGGATTGGTAGTCGATCTCTGTTGGCCCATTGGATTCTGGATCGGAAACGTAGTCTGGAAGTCTCAATAATGGCGATGATGGAATTTTTTGCCTTGCTGAAACTGGGGCTAGTCCATTTACTGCGTCTACATACCTCTGCCATGGACTCATCTGGTTTTCTACTTGTGAAAGTGGTGGTCGGGCCTGCTGGGAAGAGGCGTACATGTATGCCTCTGATACGGAGCTTGTTGCTGAGCAGCAAGTGTGGGTTGCCACTGATGTTACAGCTCGAAATCAGGCGTTCAACACTGTTAATGGGGATGCTTTCACCTGGAAGCAGCTCTGGCCTATTTTGGCCGCCAAGTTTGGACATATGCGCTTACCGGATTCGAACCAGCGCTGGATGGACGACCTGTCGTATGTCTGCCCCGTGCACAGAATCATTAGGTCGCTCATAAGCTCCAGGCTTATCGGGCACCTGAAATCATCAGTGGAATCTGGCTGTGGTATTCCAAACAAGTGTTTGCGGAAGAAAATCGGGGAACCAGTCTTTTTTAATCCCTGCCCATAAGTGCTATTGGTCTTGCCAAAGAATCGCAGGCACAGCGGAGGTGTGGTGGCGCGCCCATCATGGGGCTGGGGAAACCGAATGTAGTTGTGGTTGCAGTCATGGTAATTTGGTTCATATATTCCTGTTTGTTAGTGATGCTGTTGTTGCTGATGGAAAATTGGATAGTCTTTTGCTGTTCGCTTTGATGCTGATTTTAGCTGATTGGAGAGCCTTATGTTGCTACTATGTTTGGGAAATAATCCTTTTTGGGCATAGGTAGAGAAATTAAAATTGGAGAGTTTATGTTGTATTCTTGGAAGCATGTTTAAATATTATTGGCCTTATTGAGCCTAGCTAACTCAATGCAGGCAAAGTTATTTTGTTAGAATTTGCAACTCTAACGAATGACAGGTTAGCATGAAGTTCCAAGAAGATATTTGACAAAGATGCTCAAGATGTGAACTTGGGATAAAGGAGCAGCAACAATGTTGATGGTGGACAACAAAGTAGATTTTTTTTAGTGTGGTTTGTGGGATAGACTCCCTAACATATTATTGTAATAGTCATTGTATGTACTAGAAACTTCAAATGTTGATTGTAAGCCTTGCTAAGGCATTTGAAAGTTTGTGGTGATCTCAAAACCACTTTGTAATGGTTTGTGGTCAGCCTGAAACCATCTATAGAGCCTTAGTGGCTACAGGAGTTGCCCGATGGTGGCGAATTGAGATCCTGGTCAGCTCGGTGGTAGCGGATCGGATCTGCCCAGTGGTAGCGAAGTGAGATCCTTGATCGCTCGGTGGTAGCAGATCGGATCTGCCCAGTGGTGGCGAAGTGAGATCCTTGATCGCTCGGTGGTAGCAGATCGGATCTGCCCGGTGGTGGCAAAGTGAGATCCTTGATCGCTCGGTGGTAGCAGATCGGATCTGCCCGGTGGTGGCGAAGTAAGATCCTTGATCGCTCGGTGGTAGCAGATCGGATCTGCCCGGTGGTGGCGAGTGTACACAGGAGCTTTATGCTCGTAGGAGCAGGTGGGCTGCAGTAACACCTGGCTCGGACTCAGATGATTTTTCTGAGCAGAAGGGGATTGGTGCGTTGTTCGCACTGACAGCAGCGCCAGGAAGGCCAACTGGAGCATCTGTTAGGCCATTAACCGTGCCAATGGCGCGGGTTTATCATTCAGGATCGCGCCAATTCACCTTCAAGTGGATCTGCAGGAGAGGCAAATCGGATTAATTCTTCAGTTGTATTGGAAACGCCAAATTTGCAGATTGTGGATCTGTCCGAAGACGGAAAACTGCGTTTTTTTTTTTAGGGTTTGCACATGCAATTCATGTGATGATGGTGGATTTGACTATCATGACAAGTAGTCATTAAGGGGGGAAGTTGGAAATAATTAATTCCTACTTGTCTATGGTTGTAATTTCCTAAGTGAGGAGTTTGTTCCTACATTATAGGGATTTAGTTTCTCCTAGATTAGTGAGTGGTTGAGTGAATCTCTCAACCACACTACTGTACGTCTAAGATAGCATTCCTATCTTGAGACTATTAATTGTATAAATATCTTGTAATCTCCTCATTCATTAATTAATAGAATATATTATTTGATTGAGTTAATTTTATCTTTAGGATAAACGAAAATAATGTATTTATTAATTAATTAGGATAAACGAAAGCCCTTTGTTTTTAGTGTGATTTTTTGGAAGTTTTCTTGGTAGATTTTTCTAGTCTATTTTTTTAAATCCAGCAGGAAATTTATTGAAATCACAAGCTTATGGGTAATCTCCACAATAAAAGTGATCTAGAGGTTTTTTGGGTAGTTGAATCCATATATACACAAAAAACTAGTTTAACACAAATCAACTGTAGTCGTACTAAAGACAACTCTAAAGACAACTCCCAATGAGAACTTTGAAGCACAAAGAACAATTATACTGTATGGTAGTTGGGGTGGAAAGGTGATGCATTAGTTAATGAGCATCCTTATCTCTGATTCGCGGAATATTTGGCAATCAAATGGACATGTATGTGGTCAATTATTTAACAGTGCCCATGTCTCTCTTATTGTAGAATATTCTTCCAAATAGTGGGCGAATTAGCAATCTAGATAAGCTCAGGATTCATGAACCAAATTGCAGAATAAGAGCTCCAACAACAATTATATTCTCTAGTAATGGCTGTGGAACAAGGGTGTAGATAAATGAATGGTGGCCAAAAGTTGCAGCGTACAAAGCATGCAATCGAATGAGCAAAAAGATCTGTACATCCCAACAACAGACTTTTGGGGATTTTTGTTGAGATTAATGATGAAATGTCTTAATGGAGTGACAGTTCAAACTGAACTTTAGATTAGGAGTTTGTTCATGATTTCTAGGTTGTGGTTTCAACTTCCTTAGTGTAAATTATATATTTTTCATATCATAATTGTAATGTGTGAGCGTGTTTCGCAGAGGTAGTCTTGAGGTGGTGTTCCAAATGTGAGCTGCATAGATTTAATTGATAAATTTGGTTCTTCAGTTTTTAACATGATATCAGAGCTACAAGGCTGAGGACTGACTGTAAGTCTAAATGGAGGAGTTATGATAAAGGCTGGGAAGAAGATCTAGGAAGCACATTTTTTAAAACCAATTGAGTGCTGATCAACGCGGGATCCAGCGCCGTAGTCGCACCGATATAGTGATTTCCTTACCCATTTTTAATTTCCAAAACGGTGCGACTCTGCCATACTCAATACTCAAAGAGCGCCGACCGTGAAGAGGAGGAATTCTATGGTGAAATTTCTGTTAGTGGAGTCTGCAATGAAGTCTGCCTGTGAGGTAGAGTTTGCGATGAGAAGGAGGAATCCGCTGCGATTGATCACATGAGGAGCCTCCATATTTGACTCTGCGTGACGCGATGTAGTTTCTCATTTTTTGAAAGGCTGATTTGTCGCTGGAGAGGTCAATTGAGACCGACTAAGAAAAGGCGGATTTGCATGAGGAGGTAGATCAGATCTGTGCATACATTAACCTCGACAGTCGTAGAGCACTGCAAAAGTGCTTCTTCAAACTCCAATTCAGTTCCCAAAACTCATCAACCTCATTTGTGTCTCCAATGTGAAATAGGTGTAGCAACATTTGTTTCTTCACCCTTCTTGCCAGTGATAACTCTCATAACTCTGCCAATATGCACATCATCAATGCCAGCGATAACTCTATTGCGTTGAACCTGCGTGTTCTTTCTTGGGGACACTATCTCGGAGCGCAATATTTTCTCCCAATCTCCTCCTCAGTATTGGCTCGATAGGAAGTGAGATAAGGAACATGTGGTAAGCTGCACAGGTTGGTACTTATTTGGGGTTGAAGTGTTGATTTTAACGAATTGGAGTGGAGTTTATGTTTAAGATTAAGATTTTAATTAAAGTTTTTTTGTTTTGTTTTGTTTTGTTTTTTTTTCAAATTAAAAATATGGGCTTCTTATTTGATAAAGGGGGTGGTTTTTTGTTTTTTTTTTAAGAAGGAATTGGACTAATCTCTTCAAAATGGATTTGGGCTCAGTGTTTTATTGAAGTTTTCATTGGATCTAGAATTTGCGATATTTTTAAAGATTTGGGTTTTTTTTCATTTGTTGAGGTTGAAGTTTTTTATTATTTAAGATGGATAATCAGTTCGCAGAAGCATACCTCAATGAGAATAACAAGCTATATGGATCCACTTATTTTGGTTGGAAATTTAATATGCACACCCTGCTTGAAGGACACAATGCATGGGAAATTATGAATAATGATGACGTGAAGATGAATGTGCTTGTAGGAGGAACAACAACAACAATCCATGATTGGGATAAGCGGGAGACTAAGGCAAGAATGCTGCTAAAATTGTCGGTCAAAGATTGCACTATTCTCCATATTTGTGATTGCAAGTCTACACCAGAAATTTGGAAGATGCTGAAGAATATCTATGAGGTGAAGAACACCAATCGATTAATGTTCTTGAAGAGAAAAATTCTCTCCATCAAGATGAAGGATAATGAGACAGTTGTAGCATTTATTCCGTGGATCAAGGAGCTTAAGAACAAGCTGAGTGACATCGGTGAAGCTATGTTAGATACAGATTTGGTCACGATTACCATGAATGGTATGACTGATGAGTATCAGATGTTCATCACTAGCTTGAATGCAAGAGAAAAATCTCTTGTGTTTGAAGAATTGACAGGGCTCCTCATGCAAGAGGAGGAAAGGCAGTTGACTCATAAACTTCAGAGTTTAGATCTAGCCTTAATGGCAAAGAAGAAGCCCTTCAGAGAAAAGAAAAATGTAGCACAGAAGAGCAGTGCAACCCCACAGAGAAAGATGCCCCCACCTCAAGGTATGTCTTTCAATATAAATGACTCTACAACCAAATGTTTTTATTGTGGTAGAACCGGCCATATAGCCAGATATTGCATGAAGAAGAAGTCTAATGAAGGCCATAAGAGACATAAACAACATGTAGGTCATTTTGCTGATGAGGAATAGAGTTAGAACCTCAAACTGTTCATATTTGACTTTGCGTTTTCGACTAAGGATGATGAATCAGACACCTGGTTTGTGGACTCAGGTTCATCCATCCACAGGATAGGGAACAAACAATGGTTTGAAAACTTCAAAGAGACTAGCAGTGGAGCAAACATCTATCTTGGCGATGATAGAGGGTACCAAATAAAAGGTTATGGTAATATTCCTGTTGTTTTTCCTTATGGAAATATTAGACATATTCATAATGTAATGTATGTACCTAATATTAAAAAGAATTTGATCTCTGTCTCTACAATAACTGATCAGAATCGCAACGTAGAATTTTATAAATTATAGTGTTACTAAAGACCTATTGGATCGTATGAAGCATACTGCATCAGATATTTGTGTTGGAAGATTGTACAAGATAAATGTCAAAAGCACACCACATCAGGCATTGACATCATCTACCACGACTACAGTGGACTTATGGCATCATAGGTTCGGCCATATTAACTTCAATGATCTCTTGCTATTACATAAAAGAGGTATGGTCAAAGGTCTTCTTGTTTCAAAGCATGTCCATATTGATTATGATGCATTTGCACTTGGAAAGATGCACAGAGATGAATTTCCTGTGAATGCTAATAGAAGGAGGACAGATATACTCGAGCTGGTACACGAAGTCTTATGCATGCCTATGCAGACAAGGTCATTAGGTGGTGCATACTATTTTTTAATTTTTATTGATGATTGTGCTAGATTTACTTGGGTGTATTTCCTCAGGAAGAAGAACCACAATTTTAAATACTTCAAGGAGTTCAAAAGTATGGTTGAAAAGCGGATAGGTAAAAGCATTAGGATTCTCCACTTAGATCAAGGGGGAGAGTACAAAAGAGCTTGTGTCCTCAAATATTGCAAATATCATGGGATACAATGATAGTTTATAGTACCCCACACCCCTCAACAGAATGGGGTTGTAGAGAGGAAGTATAGAACCTTTGTTGAGTGTGCTTGTAGTATGTTAAAAGGTAAGAATCTTTCTAATGGATTTTGGGCTGAAGCAATTAATACTACAGTATATCTAAAGAATAGGAGTCCAACAAGAAGTTTAGATTTTAAAACTATTTTTGAAGCTTGATTTGGCTATAAGCCTGCAGTTAAGCATTTGAGAGTTTTTGGCTCTAAAGCATTTGCCCATGTCCCAAAGAAAGATAGAAATAAACTGGATTCAAAGGCCATCAAATGTATTTTTGTTGGGTATTTTACATAATTTAAGCCTTACAAACTGTTTAATCCCTCTACTCATAAAGTTTTTGTGAGCAGAGATGTAGTGTTTCATGAGTAGGTTAATGATGGAAGTCATGAGAGTGCTAATGAAGAATGTCACGTGCCCTTGTTGGTGGAAGAAAGAAGTGATGAATCAAGTGACAACAATGAGAAACATCACGAAGGGGGAGAAGATGATGTAGCTATCAAGCCAAGTCCATGAAATGATGATTAGAAAACGTTTGAAGCTACCCCACCACTTAGGAGATCAAGTAGGAAGGTTCAATTGCCAACAAGATATAGGGAAAATGCTTTTATAACTAGTATGATGAATGTTGTTGAACCCTCTAGTTATAAAGAAGCTAGTCAATATAGTGAATGTAAGGTTGATATGGAAGAGGAATATGAGTCAATCCTCAAAAACAAAACTTGGGATTTAATTAAACTACCTGAAGGAAAACAACCCATAGGATGCAAATGGCTATCTAAGCCTAAATTTAAAGGAGATGGCAACATAGATAAATATAAAGCTAGGCTGGTTGCAAAGGGGTATTCGCAGTAAGAAGGTATAGATTATGACGAAACATTTTCCCCTGTAGATAAACTAAACACAATCAGAATAATAATTGCTTTAGCTACCAAACATCATTGGATGATTCACCAACTAGATGTTAAATCTTGTTTTTTAAATGAGAACTTAAAAGAAGAAGTCTACTTAGTGAAAACTGAGGGGTTTTCAAATACGGTGAAGAACATTTAATTTTCAGGTTGAAGAAAGTGATGTATGGACTAAAACAAGCACCCAGGGCATGGTATGACAAAATTGACTCATTTTTCCGGTAGCATGGTTATAAAAGAGGCAAAAACAACCCTAATCTTTATATCGTGTTTGATAAAGAGGGAAGGATTGTTTTGATTTCTTTATATGTAGATGATCTAATCATTACATGGAATGTTGATAGTCTCATTAAATAAATAAAGGAGAAGATGTCACAAGTCTTTGAGATGAAATAACTTGGAGAGTTACATTATTGTTTGAGTCTAGAAGTCTGGAGGGATTCTCGACAAACTTTTCTGTCACAAAGTAAGTATGTCAGGATCTTATTGGAAAAGTTCAGAATGGATCAGTGAAAAGTTGCAAAAGTAACTTTACAATAGAATTTAAAAATTTAGAATGGTGATGGATTTAAGGAGGCAGATGTGACTTTGTATAGACAACTGGTTCAGAGTCTAATCTACTTGACTACAACTAGGCTAGATTTGGCTTATTCAGTCAGTTCATTGAGCCAATTTATGTTAAAGCCCCTTGAGAGCCATTGGGTTGCAGCAAAAGGTGTTTTAAGGTATCTCAAGGGAGCCTTAGATTTTGGTATTGTTTATAATGATTCATGTGATGATAATTTGACATGTTTTTTAGACTCTGATTGGGCTAGAAATGTAGATGACATACGATCCATAACAGGCTATGCATTTAGAATTGGATCCGGGGTCATTACATGGAGCAACAAAAAGTAGAACACAGTATCCTTGTCTTTTGCAGAAGCTGAATATCAAGCTATGTGTGCAACAACATGTGAAGCAGTTTAGTTGAGGAGACTTCTCCTTGATGTTGGAGAAGAACATAAGGCTGCAACAATGATCAAATGCGACAACTAGAGCTCCATCAAACTTGCAAACAATTCAGTATTTCATAAGAACACAAAGCATATTGAGACACAATTTTATTTTGTTAGGGAGAAAGTTTAGTCAAAATAAATCCATATTGTAATAGTTATGACAATGTTGCTGATATTTTTACCAAACCTCTTTGTAGAATTAAGTTTGAATTGTTTAGAGAAGTTTTTGGCATATGTGTGAATCCATTTCTCGATTAAGCGGGAGTGTTGAGATTAATGATGAAATGTCTTAATGGAGTAACGGTTCAAACTGAACCTTAAATTAGGAGTTTGTTCCTGGTTTCTAGGGTGTTGTTTCAACTTCCCTAATTGTGTGTAAATTATATATTTCCCATATCATGATTTTAATGTGTGAACATGTTCTGTAGTGGTAGTTTCCAGGTGGTGTTCCACACCTGTGAGCTGCCCAAGTTTAATTAATAAATTTGATTCTTCAGTTTTTAATAGTTTCCTCGTAAAAGCAATCATTATCAGGATGAAAGCAAGGTCATCCATGAGGTTTATGTTACCCAAGCGAGCATAGCGAAGGGTTATGTCATCTAGCCGTTAAGGTCGTATGAAATCATGCGTCCCGATTGGGTTGTTGAGAAGCTACTATAATAACAAACCTTGCTTTCGAGTATACATGTGTAAACCCTTATCTCTAGGATGTTGTGCTCGAGGAGTAATATTTTCCCCAATAGTAAGTAATAAAAATAATAACATCTTTTTAATTTCTTTCAATTTAAATGAGGATACAATAGGTTGGTCAATGGAAATTAATGAGTGTTCAGTGTCGAATAGATTTCAAATATTACAATTCTAGAGGTCACAGTTGGTGATGGACTTTCTTTCATATTGTTTGTATCTTACACTAAGGACATTAGGGTGATGCCTCCATTAACATGGGTGGGACTACTGGCAAACACTACAACTACATAAACAAAAACAAAAATAGTTTGAGACAAGAATATTTCAAGGCAATTTTATATTTAACACAAAAACAGTTTAACACAAATATTTTAAGACAAAACTTTAAATTTAAGACAACAATTTGAGACAAAAATATTTCAAGACAAAAGACAGAAATATTTTAGGAGAAAATTTTATATTTAAGACAAAAACAAGTTGAGACAAAAATATTTCAAGACCAAAAACAAAAATATTTTAAGACAAAACTTTATATTTAAGACAAAAAAAATGAGACAAAAATTATTTAAGACAAAACTTTATATTTAAGTCAAAATCATTTTAAGACAACTTTATATTTAAGACAAAAAAAAATATGAGGAAAAATATTTTAAGGCAAAAATTTATATTTAAGACAATGACCACTTAAGATGAAACCCATTTAAGACAGTTAACAATTAAGACAAAATCATATTAATTTAAGACAATATTATCTAAAAACTGCAAAATTGACTCTAACAGTGCACCCTAAGTCCACGAGCTTGCAGGCTACTACTGTCGTGCACCTATATTAAAGTTGTTATTTCACTTAGAATTCATGTTATTTTATATAAAGACAATAATTTGTTGGGTTCTTCGTTTTGTGGGGGTAGTCGACTCTTAAGAGTGCGACAATTTTTTTCTCGCAAGATTTCTTCGAAATTAATTCCACTTTTGTCACTTCAATCTCTGTTGATATGATTAGAGACAAGTTGTTTGTTGTTGCATTCATCCAGTTTGGTGCTTGCCATTGCAGAGAAGTTGATAAACTAACTAAACAATGGACTACTTCTCATGGTTATGTGATTAAGCCTCGAATTTGAATTTCCCTTAATATGCATCCATCAGACTTTGGATTTAGCTCAGGGTAATCAGCTACAAGAAATATTGCAATGTGGTTGGCTTACAATTGCGTGGAGAGTTGAAGTCTTTCCTTCATTTTTTAGTCATCATTAAAAACAAATATAAGTGTACATTGCTAATGTGTATTGCCTTATGGAGTGTGATGAATCTTCTTACATTGTGAATGGTGCAATATCTTGCATGTTTGTAAATGTAAATGAATCTATGAGTTTTGATGCTCATTGTATCTTCATGATTAGAATGGTTTCATGTATGCACATGAATATTAAAGTGTGCATAAAATATGTTATTCATTATTATGTGTGTGGTGAATGTGTAATTATGTGTTCATATTCAGTGAGTTGATTTCCAAATTTATGGGTATACTCAGTTTAACCAATCCTTGTGCTATTTATTCTCTCAAAATTGAGAATTTAGGCATTAGGAATTAGGCCATGAGTCTCCTAGAAACTACATGAGGGTGGGCACACAACAATTGTATTTCTGATTTATGAACCTAGCATAGGTTTCTTTTTAGTCCATATACGCTATGTTT
>APFE030194180.1:0-23748 GCA_000404065.3 Pinus taeda | reverse complement strand
TCCAGCGTTTAAGCAATACAGGTGCAGATTCAATGTGCCAGAATTTTGCCAGGACGAGATCTATATAGTCCTCCTTTGAGAAATGGAGAGCTTGGCTTTATTAGCTACTGTTTCTGTTACTCGTTCTTCGGTGAACTCCAACAGTTTCTTGTCACGAAAATGGCCATACCTAAGGCTCCTGATGTACAGGAGACTGGGACTGCCTTTGTGAAGCAATATTACAATGTTCTTGTTCGGTTACCTGAATCGCTGTACAAATTTTATCAGAATTGCAGCATAGTTGGTCGCCCGGACCCCAGTGGACAAATGATATCGGTAACTACTGTGGGGGGTATCAATCAGCTGGTAACCTCCCCAGACTACAGTGCGTTAGAGGTCGAGATCAAGACAATCGATCCACAGTTGTCTTATAACGAAGGATTACTTGTTCTGGTTACTGGATCAATTACCTTTAAAAACAGTGGAACACGAACATTCACTCAATCCTTTTTCCTCGCTCCTCAGAAAAGCGGGTACTTTCTATTGAATGACGTTGTAAGATATTTAGGTGAACCACCACAACGAGAAGAGAAAAATGTTTCAGAAGATGCTGCCAAAGCATATGCTGTCTCAGGCCCAGTTGTCAAGCCTGAAGAAGTAGGTCAAAACGATGTGAGTGAGGCATCCACAAGAGCGCTGGAGGAACCTGCTAATGTTGCTGACGAGGTACATAAAAATGACATGCAGCAGAAGGAAGTCACGGAAGACTCAGGTGGCCAAAAGGGATCAGAAATTGAACAAGCTGACAATGGAGAACCGCCTCGTCCTCCTCAAGAAACTCCAGTAGAGGTCCAAGCACGTCAAATGACCTATGCTTCAGTTCTTAAACAAAATGCAGCACGACCCGTCGTTGCAGTTAAGAAATCGTCTATCGTGACGGGAAGGGCTGTACCAAATTCAACTCAACGTACAGCAACTACTTCCATTTCCACTGCACCAAGTTCCAATCATGTCAATATGACTGTTAAAAGCACTGCAGAAGAAAGTGGGTTCTCTATTTTTCTCAAGAACTTGCCTGTGAATGTTACCGCTTCCCAGCTTGGGGAGGAGTTAAAGAAGTTTGGGGCAATTAAGCCTTCCGGTATTACTGTTAAGAGTAGACAAGAGAGTGGATACTGTTTTGGTTTTGTTGATTTTGAAGAAATAGCTTGAGTCCAACGTGCAATTGATGCATCCCCTATTCTAATTGGTGGTCGTCAAGTCGTTATCAAGGAGAAACGCCCTCCTGGGGAGGGTTTAACAAAGGGAGAAAGAGAACGTGGTGGGCGAAATAATTTCGTAAACAAAAGAGCTGCGGGAGGTTCCTTTCCTGGACGTGGTAATGTACCAAAGAGATAACATTCAAATCAGAAATGGTGTAAGAGACAGTAAGCGAGGTCCTACCATGAACAACAACGTCCGCAATCCCAGAATTTGATAGGTTATCGAACGGTGTGCACCCCCAAACACTTGATGATGACTTCAACCTCTATCTGAAGTGTTCTTGCAATGTTTCTATACAATTCACCAGCTTAATATTGCTAGTTTGGTAGAATTGCCATTTCAACCATTTCTAGTTTGACTTCCAAATATCTTTTAAAAACTATCTTTTATGTTTTTAAAGTGGAACACACGAAGTAATAAAATTATTTCGATATGATTTTTAATTCCAGTCGATGGATATTTTGAAATAAATAATGTATACATGGTAGTAGTACATTATAGATTAATTTGTGACTCTAATTATATATTCTATTAATAGCTTGAATAACTGAAGTATGCAATGTAGCATACTTCATATGTTTGTGATCCGAATTATACATGATATTCATACTCGTGAGATTCGACATCCGTTATCCTGCATTGATTCCGTTTTTTAGTTTGAATTACTCAAACTAATTTGACTTTCATATTTACTATATATTTAAAATTTAGAATTGCCATATTGATATTCAACCTATTAACTAATTCCCTATTTTTTTGCACATCATCACCAAAATTCATTTCAATATTTTTCACTGCTACACAATTTTCTTCTCATAATCTTATTGCAGTAAGTAGGTCATACAAGAAGTTGTTGAGAATCACCAATCTTATGTGATTATCAAGAGCACATTACCTTAAATAATTATAAAATTTTGTTGAAAGTTATATGTGTGTGTGTCTATGTGATTATATATATATATATATAAAGTTATAGTTCTATATATCAACATACTTATTATTCAAAGATATCTAAAATATGAATTAATTTAAATTTAAAACAAAAGTTCAACCTATTTGATTTAATAGAGGTTCACACAAGTAACCATATTCATCACATCAATCTAAGGCTCCTAAGTTATTTATTTATTGGTTAGAGTTTAGTTATTTTTTGTTTTGGAATTGTTTTGGCATATTTTTTGTCAAACTTGTTAGAAATTTAAAATGCATTTTAAATAATAATAATAAAATCAAAATATTCGGAATTTTTTTTCACTAAATTGCTAAGGAAAAGCCTTAACTTTAACTTTAACTTTAACATAAAATAATTAAAAGTTAAAGCTTTTAGCATAGAAAATATTCATAATAAATATGTTACCATTGCATATACCTTATACAATGGAGAAAAAAAAATTATAATCTAAATTGAAGCATTTTCTTGGTAGATTTTTGTGGTTTTCATGGTGCTTTTCACAATTTTTTTGTAGTTTTTGTAGAGTAGATTTGTTTTCCAAATTAATTTATTTTATTTTACAAAATAAATTAAATGAAAGAGACAAAAATGAAAATAAACCTATATTGGAATGAATTTGAGGAGATCAATGGAAGAACTAGTATAGGAAAGGAATAGGTTTTTTTGGAGCACGACTAATAGCTAGGGTTTCATGCTTTTGCAAAGGTTGTTTTCCATGGAAGGTGATAAAGGAGGGAGCTCCACTCCCTCCTACAAAGAGGCTGTGGCCAACAGGGGTAAAAAACCAATGGAATATGACAAAGGCCCTCCACAAGGAAGGAAAAGGAAAAATGAACAGGAACAAGATGGAAATAAGTCAAGGGAGAATAATAGCACTAAGGAAAATGAGGAAGAAGACAACGAATATGGAACAAAAGACAAAGAAAACATGGGACCTTGTAAACCCAAAGCTGCAGTTACACCAAGAGTCATTTTAAATGACCCTACTTTGTACGCACACAGGGAGCATGTAGACATATGCAATCATTTGTAAATTCATGGGTTTCTGGCTCACTCAAAAGGATTTACAAATGTGGATTAAATACCACTAGAAACCAAAAGGAAGCATTGACCTACACCTTGGGTTAAATGGTTTCTTCACTGTGGTATTTGCAAACATTGAAGATAAGGACATAGTATTTGAAGGAGGGCCTTATTTTTATGCTAGAGCAGGCCTCTATATGTGACCATGGATTATGAGTTTTGTTCTCGAGTGAGAGAATTTTACTTTGATCTTGGTTTGGGTAAGTGATGAGCCCCAAAAATGGATAATTATATGTGCTCATTCAGCCTCCTAATTTGACTTAATCCACCATTCTCACTATTTTATTCCATGTTTTTTATTATATTTATGCTAATAGAGTGGATTGGGTTAGTCATTACGTCAACAAGTCTAATGTGTGCTTTATGCAGTCTTTTTGGTCAATTTGGAGACAAAATCAAAGGTTTAAATGAGCACTTGGCAACCAAATTCGTGGAGAGGATTTTTAGGAAGGTGTCCCCTTCATTTATGGACCCTTACCTTGAATTCTCCACCATCAGCATGGAGTTCAAGGGCCACCAAATCGATTATCACAAGGGCACCCAAGTAAGTCAAGTAGGACTGTTGTTAACTACAAGTTTGGGCACCCGAGTCCCTAAAGTTTAGGAGGACTGTTCGGGCACTCAATTTGTATAAATAAGAGGGCTTAGGGCCTCATTTTGGTTATAGGCAGTAGTTAGTCACTTTGTAGGCAGAAGTTAGCTAGTTTGTAGTTCGATTTTAGTCATTTTTAGGCAGTAGTTTAGCTCTGCATTTCAGCACATTTTCAAGTTTTTCTTGTGGATAGTTTTTGATGTAATTATTATTTCTTGAGAGTTAAAGATGAATCTAGCTTTGCACCACCTCTAATCTCTCTTAGGAGGCTGTATCTCTTGGGGTTGGGCCCATCTCAAGTGTCGAGTATCTCCTTTGTTTACTTTTATGTCTCTTTGCTGCATTCCTAGAATAAAATCTGTTATTTAGATTAAAATATTGCTTTGTTACTTAGGTCGTTTTTGATGATTAAAATAGCTTTTCATGTTCAGATTCACTTGATAGGTTAATCACAGGGAAGATCTTCAGAAAAAGGCTACCAAGCACCTTGGATCTCACCTCCCCCTCAGTGGAATCATGATATGGGACCAAGGTGACTTTGCTGCCAACAAAAACACTTTCTTTGCTTCACCATGCAAGTATTAGCGTTGGATTCTTAGTTGTCGAACTTGATCTCAGTTTTGATGGCATGCTTAGTTTTATGATTACTTAGTTTCATAGTTATTTCATCTCATCTCATTGCAAATAAAAATCTATTCCATTTCTTTGCTGTTATCTAGGTTAGAATAGGTTGACGTAGATAGGTCTTAAATTTTCCATGTCCTTGTTTGTGTCATTTGAAAAGTAACTTGGAGAGCACCTATCATACTTCTCCATTTGCCCATACTCCATCCAACCTACCTACTTCATCCTCCATTTCAGATCCTTGCCTTACCTTTTCCACGTCCCCTCACGTTGACCTACTTTCCATATTATTGTGTAGCATTGCCTTATCTCTCCTTGAACAAATCCAATCGTCCTTATCAATCCTTAGCTCCATCCCCCAAGCCTTGAACTCCCCTACACCTCTATTTCACCTCCATACTCATTTTTCCACCTTTTTCCCTCCATCCATCCTCCAAAATCCCATTTCTGAACATCTTGTAGAAAATCACAGAACATCGTGTAGAAATTCAAGAACATCGTATAGAACCCCTGCAAACTTCCTGTAGAAGCTCACGGATGAGGTTTCTTGATAGCCAAACTCTGTTAAACTCTCTGGAAGGGTGTTAGGGACCCCTTAGGCCCTCTCTGAGCCTTCCCAACCTCTTCCAAGCATTTCCTCTCACCGATCCACCTCTGCACAGTCAAAAACAGTAAAAGCACATGCATGATAATTCTAACAACTAATTCAAAAATACAAAAAGATGTTTTATTCAGATAGTGAGAACTTAGACACATGTATTTTACCTTCCTAGAAGTAATGGCATCTCTTTCAGTAGCTTGCATCCTCTTTTTCGCATGAGTAGGACTAGATGGTAAAATTAGGGTTTGCTAGGGTTTGCATTTCCTTTGAGCTTTTCAGTTTCTTTCTGCAAGTAGATTAACTTCCTTTTCTTCTCAGAGCTCATCGAAGTTGGCTTGAGCCCCTGGCAGACTTGTGCTAGCTGACCAAGTGACAGTTGCGGCAAGAACTAGTACTTGTGCATAGAGCACCATCACTTCCAAGTTTGTTATGAACTATCAGGTTGATAAAATTAAAGAAGGGAGTCCGAGGAGTTGCAGCATTATTGCTGCAATATTGGGGCCCACCATCTCTTTTTGGTGTTGTTGCCAGGGAAGCGTTAGAGTATTGGTGATTTCCGCTTTTCTTCTATTTTCTACTACAACCTTCTGCTAAGTAGTTTATTTCATTTCCACTCTGCAATTTCATTTCCGCAAAAGTAGATTAGACATTTCCTATTTTTATATATTAGAATTTCTATTCCGCAATTTCAATTCTGTAAGTGTAGACTAGCATTTCATTCCTGCAATTTCATCTGAGCAAAATAGATTAGTCCTTTCCTACTTTCATTTCATTTATGCATTTCATTTGAGCAAGATAGTTGCAGTTTAATCTATTTCAGTTTTGCAGGTACAAGTAGAAAAAAAACAAAAATCAACCAAAAAGATTTTCTTCCATGCCTTGTAGGAGTAGAGATAATTCAAAAAAATGATTGCACAACACTGCCACTGCTTCACACAGCCAACCTTCTCTCTTCTTCGATGGCTCTGATTAAAGAACCCCTAGGTGGACAACAAGACATATTTGAAGAACCTCTACAGGAGAAGAAGAGGAAAACATTCCTCTAGAGCAAATGGCTACAAGGAGACATGTTGGGAGCAGTACCTTATCCAAACATGAATTTGCAAATCAAATGGAAGATTTCAAGAGTGATATGAGGCAGTTTCTTGCCATGCAACTGGATACCTTACAGATCCAAAGGAAGCAAGAGGAAGCCAAGAGGGCTTTGGTGATTCAACTCCCTAATTATATTTAAGGAAGTGGAAGTGACAAACATAACCAAACTAGCCTCCCATACATGCTACAAAACCTTCAAGAGCCACCCAACCCTTCCAGGTAACCAACCCCTGAGACAACTTGACATTTTATTGTCCTAGACCCTTAGTTCCTCCCATGACAAGACATGCCAGAAAATGAGACTTTCTAGTAACTCCCACAATAATGCTTTCATGCAACCGAGGATGTTTTCAACTAGGTTTGAGCTAGCAACCCTAAATTTTGTGGCATTGTTTCAAGGCCAAGATTTAGGCCACTACCCAAAACTTCACAAAAACTTAAGAAAAGATTAAGAAAATTGAGACAAAGTTACTAATGAAAATATTTTAATCAATGACTTGATTGTACCCCTACTAGACATGAAAGGCATTTGGTAAAACATGTCACAAATATGCATTCTAGAAGTCATGACAATATATTTGAGCATAGGGGTCTCATACTTATCTGATATTTGTAAAGAAGAATTGTTAGTTTATAAAAAGAGATGCGTTATCATCTATTAGGTCATATATTCATTGTACATTCATTTCTAAATCAAAACATGATGATATACATAAATCAATTTTGTCACAAGGCATACTCATAACAAAAAAAAATAACATGGATATAAGAGCCTTAAAATCCACATATAAGCTAGTACATTTAAACATGAAATGCCAAAGAGAAGAAGCTATTATTATGAATGCAAGATCCAACAAATGATTGGACTTCCATGAACCACCTAACCGTAGATAGGTTGAAAAAAATATTTATTTCATCCAATCACCCACGTGCCATATTCCAAGCATGAATGTGGACTCAAAACCAAATGCAAGCCATATTTCATTAACCTTTACTTCAATTCCCACCAGATCACTAGGCCCTAAACAAGCATGGATTCCATTGGATTTCTCCACCAACACTATGAAGAATTTTACTATCTCCTAGTCTCTAGGCTTTACCATATATCTCACCATACAATGGTCGAGGATTCTTAGGCCTAGTCAAGATTCCACCCTCCAAGATTTACCATATATCCTGCCATTTACTAGCCAATGATTCCTAGGACTAGCCGAGGGCACATGCCTCTAAGACTTACTATACATTCCACCATACAATCGTGTATTATTTCTACACCCACCGAGACACACAAAAATCCTACTTTACCACAATACCTCTTCGGTATTTGTTTGAGAGACCACCTCACCCAGTTTCGAAACCATCCAAAAATCCAGGTCAACCAAATACAAGAGAACCCATCACACCATGGCTATCTAGAAATGGAAAGGTAAGGCTGAAGAACACTCTCACACCTCGAAAAACCTATGCCAATGACAACAAGAGAACCAAATACAGAAATGCATTTACCATGCATGCCCAAAACTATCAAGGAAACCACGCATGCAAATTGATTCCTACAAATAATAATGTTATAGTTGCTAGATCCTACTCTTCCTTTCTCTGATACCAAATGTGAGAGAAAACAGAGGATATTACAGTGGATCTGTTGTAGGTTGTGTCTCTTTATTTTGCTGGATTATAGAAAGGAAGGACTGGCTGTTCAGGGTGGACGTAGCCCAGACTGGGTGAACCACCTATATCTGTGTCTCTCTGGTTTTATGTGTTTTCTGTGTTTATATTTATGAAATATTCTATGTGTTCCATTGCTCTGTAATATATAATTTGCTAACAACTGGTATTAGAGCTGAAGGTCTATTTGGACAATAAACTCACAGGAAAGAAGGGTTCCTCATTCGAGTGGGAGCAATGGAAGAAGATGGTAAACTTAAGGTTGAGAAATTTAAGGGCCAAAACTTGTCACTGTGGAATATGCAGATGGAAGATTACCTGTATCAGAAAAACTTGTACCTACCATTTGGTGGAAAAACAAAGATACCGACGAGTATGACAGATGAAGAATGGAACCTTCTCGATATAAAGGCACTCGAAACAGTACGGTTCTTCCTCGCAGCGTGAGTCACCCTCAACATTTCGAAGGAAACAATGACAGAGGGTTTGGTTAAGTCATTGGCGAAACTATATAAAAAACACTTGGCCTTAAACAAGGTATTTCTTATGAAACGGTTATTTAATATGAAGATCTCAGAAGGTGGATCTATTTCAAACCATTTAAATGATTTTAATACTGTTACAAGTCACTTAAGTTCTATAACGATAAACTTTGATGATGAAGTTAGAGCTCTGTTATTCTTCTGCTCATTGCTAGAAAGTTGGAATGGTTTAGTAATGGCAATTAGTAACTGTGTTTTTGGATCTAGTAATTTAACTTTTGATGATGTTTTTGGTGCTATCCTTAGTGAGGAAATGTGATGGAAAAGATCCGGTGAGACATCGGGTAATGCTTTAAGTGTAGAGTTTAGGGGAAGAAAAATGAAAAGAGGGAAGAGCTCAGGATATCACAGTTAATAAAGGATAGGCAGATCCAAGTCTAGATCGGGGATAGTGTGTTGGAAATGCTGGAAAGAAAGGACACCTAAAGAAAGACTGTAGATCTCAGAAGGGAAAAGAAGGAGATGCACAACAAGAAAACAATCATGAAGTGAATGTGACAGGTGAGGTGTTACAAGATGCTTTGGTTATTTCTTTCAAAAATATTATTGATTCTTGGGTGGTAGATTCAGAGGCCTCATTCCATGCCACACCCGATAAGAAATATTTTGACGACTATGTTCAAGGAGATTTTGGACAAGTCCATTTGGGTGATGATAAACCCTGTAAAATTGTCGAAATGGGTAAGGTTCTTATAAAACGATGAAATGGAAACCAATGGCTACTAAAGGAGGTAAGGCATGTTTCAGATTTGAAGAAAAATTTGATTTCAATAGGGCAGTTAGGCGGTGAAGGTTGTGTGACAACTTTCAGAGATAAAGTTTGGAAGGTCACCAAAGGAGCCCTGGTAATAGCAAAAGGCGAAAAGGTTGGTACATTGTATTTATGGAATGGTATTTCTAACTCTGTTAATGCTTTAACTTCCAAAGGAGCAGATGCAGCATTATGGCATCATAGGTTCGGACACATGAGTGAAAAGGGCATGAAGATTCTTAACTCAAGGAATTTGTTGCCAGGTTTGAGGAATGTTGATTTTGACTTATGTGAGAATTGAATTTATGGAAAACAGAAGAGAGTCAGATTTCTCAGAGTTGGGAAAGAAAAGAAGAGTGAAAAATTAGAGCTTGTGCATATAGATGTATGGGGACCTACTCAGGTATCATCTCTTGGTGGCTCTCATTATTATGTTACTTTTATTGATGATGCAACTAGAAAAACTTGGATTTATTGTTTTAAGAATAAATCTGATGTATTTGATACTTTCAAGAAATGGAAAGCTTTGGTTGAGATTGATACGGGAAAGAAATTGAAGTGTCCCAGATCAGACAATGGAGGTGAATATTGCAGAAAAGAGTTTGATACGTATTTTTCAGAGCATGGAATTTACAAAGAGAAGATAGTTCCAAGAACACCACAAGAAAATGGTGTGTCAAAAAGGATGAATAGAACAATCATGGAGCGTGCAAGGTGCATGAGATTGCATGCAGGATTACCTTTACAATTTTGGGCAGATGCTATGGATACTACTATTTATCTAATATATAGAGGGCCTTCAAGTTCCTTGGATGGTGGTGTTTCAGAGTAAGCATCGATAGGTAAAAAGGTAAACTACTCTTTTTTAAAGCCTTTTGATTGTAAGGCCTTTGTCCATATTAATAAAGAAAATAGAACAAATCTTGAGACAAAATCAAAGAAATGTACCTTTATTGGATATGGTGTTAATGATTTTGGTTATTGCTTATATGATTATGAAAATCACAAAATAATTAGGAGCAGAGATGTCATCTTCATTGAAAATGTCTTTTATAAGAATCAGTTGCAGGAAAGGAAACAGGAAAAAGAAAACAAGGAATACACAGTTCTTGATGAGATCACTCAAAAAGTAAAGGTGTGTGAAAATAATAATAAACAATAGCCACAATAACAACTACCTCCACAACAGCAACAGGCACCCCAAATCCCTGAAAGTGGTGTTAGAAGATCTACCAAGATAAGTATACCCCCTGAATGATACTCTCCTTCATTATATTATTTATTGTTGATTGATTCTGGTGAACTCGAATGTTATGAAGAAACAATGCAGGTTGAAAGCAGGAAGAAGTGGAAGCTAGCCATGGAAGAAGAGATGGACTCCTTAATGCATAACCAAGCTTGAGACTTAGCCAGGTTTCCTGTAGGTAAAACTACATTGTGGAATAAATGGGTTTACAAGCTGAAGGAAGAAGATGGAGGAAAAAAAGAACTATTTTAAATCTAGTAGCAGTTGAAGATTTGCATCTTAAGCAGTTAGATGTAAAGGCAACCTTTCTGCATGGGGATTTGGAGGAAGAGATATATATGTAGTAGCCACAAGGATATGAGGTGAAAGGGAAGGAGAAACTAGTGTACAGGTTGAAGAAGAGTTTGTATGGCTTAAAACAGGCTCCAAGGCAGTGGTATCTAAAATTTGACAAGTTTATGTATGAACAAGGTTATAGTAGATGTCACTCTCATCATTGTGTTTATCTGAAAAACAAAATGATGGCAGCTATATTATATTGTTATTGTATGTAGATGACATGCTTGTTGCAGGGTCTATCATGCAGGAAATAAATGTGTTCAAAAGAAAATTGGAAAATTCATTTGCAATGAAGGATTTGGGTGCTGCAAAACAAATCCTTGGTATGATAATAACTAAAGACAAGAAAAATCACAAATTAACATTGTGTCAGAATGAGTACATACAAAATGTGTTGAAAAGATTTAATATGCACAATGCAAAACCACTTAGTACACCTTTTGCTAGCCATTTAAAACTTAGTAAGGAAATGTGCTCAAAGACCCAAGAAGACATGGAGTATATTTCTAAAGTTACATATGCATCAGCAGTTGGAAGCTTACTGTATGCAATGGTCTGCACAAGGCCCGATATTGCACATGCAGTGGGAGTTGTAAGCAGGTACATGAACAATCCAAGAAAGGAACATTGGGTGGCAGTGAAATGGATTCTCAGATATTTGAAAGGTACCACAAATCAAGCATTATGCTTTGGTGGTTCAAACATTTCTCTACAGGGATATGTTGATGCAGATATGGCAGGCGACATAGATAACAGGAGGAGCACTACATGATATGTATTTATTGTAGGTGGAACAACTATGAGTTGGGTTTAAAAAATCCAAAGTGTTGTTGCACTTTCAACAACAGAAGTAGAGTATGGTGCTGATACAGAGGCTAGTAAAGAAATGATTTGGTTTTTTCCAACAAAGGTTTATGGGTGAATTGGGTAAGGAGCATGATATGGGCGTGTTATACAACGATAGCCAAAGTTCCATTCATCTCGCAAAGAACTCAACATTTCAGTCCAAGACTAAAAACATACATCTCAAGTACCATTTCATACAATTAGTGTTGGAATATGGAGAGTTGAAGCTGGAAAAGATACACACTAGCCAGAATCCTTGAAATATGCTAACAAAAGTTGTAACAAGGGAGAAACTGAGAATATGCTCAGTTTCAATTGGTCTTCAAGGATGATGATGAAGATGAGAAATCACCAGGTCCAAAGAGGATTATGTGTCCAACAAATGAAGCAGCAATGGAGTTGCTACAATCATTCTCCAAGTGGGAGATTGTTGGGTGTGGAGCATGATTATTTAAAGGTATTTTTTTCAGCCAGATGTATACCCCAGGAATTTTGTACACCTGTCCATGCAGGGGGGTGTGGGGGGGGCAATGCGCCCCGGTTAGGGGGTCCGAGGGCTAGCGGTCCCCGAACGGGGGTTTCGGGGGCAGCGCCCTTGAAGCTAAAAATAGTTGTAAAATTGCCTTGTAAAAGTATAGTAATTTCTACTCAATCTGGGTCGTTCATTAGGCGGATGATCTGACGGTAGAACTTATTTTCAGTTTAGGATTTTTTTCCCTAGAAGGAAACCCCTCTCTTCGTATGAGGGCATTGTATTGAGGTTGTGTAATAGATGTGTATTCTTAAAATGAGAAACATAGAGGTGAGACTATGAGAGAAAACATAGGATATTACAGCAGCTCTGTTGTAGGTTGTGTCTCTTCATTTTTCTGGATAATAGAAAGGAAGGACTGGCTGTTCAGGGTGGACGTAGCCCAAACTGGGTGAACCACGTATATCTGTGTCTCTCTAGTTTTATGTGTTTATTGTGTTTATATTTATGCAATATTCTATGTGTTCCATTGCTCTGTAATATATAATTTTCTAACAATCCAATGCTAGAGTGCTCCAAGAATTCTCTAAGTGTCTAAGAGATTGAGAGAGAGAAGAGAGGAGAACTCCAAAACTGAACTAACAAAAGGTACATACTGATCACAGAATCCGTTTTATTAATGAGGCATCTATTTTCATCAATTTTCAATTATTTTCCTCTATTTTCCTCCTCACATGAAGCCTATGACCTTTCACCTTCCGTTTCTCCTAATTTCCATTATCTTCATAAATAAAATATCAATTAATGCTCATGCCTTTCAAAATCCTTTTCCATTGCCTTTTCCAGTTTCCTTAGCCATAATAAACCAAATGAACACTTACTCTAGGATTCTTTTCCCAACCTTTAGATTGGAATATATGTCCCGTGACCTTGGTTATTATTTTTTCCTTTATTAACTTTATTACATGGAATTTTATAACAGGGTTGTTATAGAACCCTCCCCATTGGGGAACACTATCCTCAGTGTTCAATGACCCCTATAACCAAAAAAACCATTGAAAGAAAAACATACTTCCCATGGAGCTTTATGACTTAGCTCAATACAATATTTATAATAATCGGCCTATGGAGAAGCAAGGCAACATGAAAAACTTAACAACATGATAACCATAACAACATGACACCTATACTGCTTATTTGAGTTTTATAACACAGCTCATGGTGGTATTTACATCCATATACATATGTACATATAAAAAAACATGACACCAAAACATATACAAGAAACGTTCACTCAACTAGTGAATACAGAAGGATACATAGCTTGCATATGATCTACCATCCCCTATGGAAATTCATCGGGCCCAAACTACTTGCACTGTACTTTGACCTGCCCGATTGCTTGGTTCTAAAGCATGAACATATTTCTCTACAATATACAATGAGGTTCTAGCTACAATTATCCATCTACCTCCACCTGCAATAAAGACCAATAAATAATATGATCAACATCTCTAACATACTTCTTAAGTAATGACACATGGAAAATATCATGGACTTTCACTATTGGATGCAGTGCAAGTTGATAGGCCACTTGTCCAATCCTTTCAAGAATCTTGAAAGGTCTAAAAAATTGAGGTGTTATCTTGTGACATGATCTAATCCTTAAGGATATATTCTTGGTCGTGATGCGTAAGTACACATGTTCCCCAACCTATAAATCTTTAAAGAACTTGTTCTAATCTACATAGCATTTTTGCATGTCGTGTGCTTCCTTTAGATTCCTTTTTATTACCTTAATTTCCTATTCCATCTCTACCAACACATCTACTCCTATCAACAACTTATTCACTAGATCACTAAAAATGATGGGAGTATTACAACATCTCCCATATAGTGCCTCAAATAGACTTATCTTGACTGAATATTGATACCCATTGTTGTAAGTAAACTCAACCAATGGAAGGTACTCCTCTTATCTCCTTTACTAATACATCACATACATCCTCAACATGTCCTCCAATATCATATTTATCCTCTCTCTCTAACCATCTATTTGCATATGGTGAGCTATGTTGAAGGTCAACTTTGTACCCAAACCAACAAACAACTCCTTCCAAAACTTAGAACTGAACTAAAAATCCATGTCTAATATAATTTTCCTTAGAAAATAATGCCACCTCACTAAATCTTTGATGAATGCATATGCCACATCACTAGCTGAATAAGTAGACTTCACTGGAATGAAGTGCACTAACTTAGTCAACCTATCCACCACATACATGATGGAATCATGTTTTCTAGATTTCCTCAGTAAACCTGTGATGAAATCCATGAAAATGGACTCCCTTTTCTACTCTGGAATCAGAATCCATTTTAGTAGTCAATATATATTCTTGTTATGCTTTGACCTATTGGCAGTCTAAGCATCTAGGCACAAGCTCTACCACTTCCTTTTTTAGATTTGGTCAATGATAAAACTTCTTCACTACTACCAATGTCTTATAGTATGTTGGGTTATCTAAATATGGCTTCACATAAAAATACAAAATATAGTCTTCTATATCTCATTGCCATTCGACACATACATCCTGTCCCTAAATCTAACCAAACCATATGTTGTAAGAAAATATTCCACATCTCGATCACTTGTACCCCCATATAACTTATGCATAAGCTCCATGTACCTATCATCATATTGTATTACCTATAAGATCCAATCATGTAGATCTATCCCATAAGAGCTCATATTCACTATGTGATTCACCTGTAATCTCCTACTAAAAGCATCTACAACCCTTTTCAACTCACTACGCATGGCCAACCATCTAGCTTATTTGGCATTCAAATTCTATTGGTCAAATGGATACCTCAATCCACTGTGATCGCTCATCAATATGAACCTCCTATTAAGAAGATAGCACCTCCACATATCCAATGCATGGATGATTAATGTTGGCTTATTGGGGCCTGACCCAGGTTCGGAAGAGTTGTTAGCCAAAGAAATCTTGTGGTACCAGCCCTTTTGGTAACAGCCCATGGAGCGCGGACTCAAGTCTCACCTGACGTAGCAGGGGAGGGTGTTCGAACCAGGTTTCCACACCCTTGGGATGTCTTGATGTCGTCTGGATGGGGTCGCAAACTGATCTGTGCCATTGCCCTACTTTGCACGACTATCGGGCCTCTCCGTAGATCAACACCATCGCGCTCTTGTTATTATTAGTTTATTATAGATCTATCCTAAGTCTTACTGTCTTTAAGCAAACATTTAACAATAATACCCAGTGCGTGCAATCATAAATATGTATAAATTCATAACATAAAAAACAGATATATTCGTGATAAAACATTCAAGATCGAAACAAAAACTGACTTCTATCCTTAGAACCTTGCTCTATTTATATATTCCAATGGTCTGCGGACCATGGGCAGGTCGACTAACTTTTTATTTTAATAAATTATTTTAGGGCAGACAACCCTTTGACTTGACTCCTTAAAATTTGTGCTCTGCGCACCTCGCGGAGCATTTACCATACTGTTACCCAAAATTGTGGGCTTAAAGTTAGAAAACCATTATGCGGGGCCTCCGCTACCCAACATGCCCCCAACAAAATCATTGTGACTCATCCCGAGTCACTCGGCTAGTGCGGAAATCTTCGCGCAGAGGTCATTCATCAACTTTTGTGCTTCGCTTATGCTCACAACGAATTCTTCGGCCATCTACTGCACCCGTTGTATGTGAACCACTGACGAATCCATTTTAGATGTTTGTCCACGTTCATATACTACTTGCATGTGTGCTAACTTCTCCTCAATGTTGGTGGAGGCCACGAATGCCTCATCAAGACAAGTTGTATGCATTGTTTAAGCACAACTTCCTTTTGTCCCGCGACGTCGACTCGTACATTGAAAACCTGGGTCTCCCTCATTTTGGCCAACTTCTACATCATGGCAACCATTTGTGTAGTCCCCCAGACTTGGTCATAAGCCTGTTGTAACTCCTGTGTTTCTGCCTCTACCTGCTGTAGCGTTGGTTCTTCCGAAAAGGATGTGACTGTAATGAGGGATTGATCCAACAATCCCAAGCAAGCATGGATAACGTTCCCTATTACATCCAATGCTACTTGAATTTCTCCATGGCACTAGTCCCAAACTTCTGGAGGTGTAGGTGGCTACAACTTCATCCTCAGTTCCACAATTTATAAGTTTAATTCCCATGGAGCTTTTTCTCCTTCCTCTTGGGTCGTACGAAATATTACGACCATGTGATCAATCTCGTCGACTACTGGAAGTTTTGCTAGCACAGGAAACTCTGGTACCATGCTACAAACCTTCGCCATGACCTGTTCCAACTCCTTGCCGCATGCGACCAAGTCATCAAGCTGTAGACTAACCTTGTCCAAATTTGTCTTGTGCTCCATTAAGATTTGGAGGGCACAAGCTTCCCTGGCACGAAGCTCCGTGGTTGCCCCATCTTGCAGTTGGTATAGGGTTTCTCTAGGGAGAGTGGCAAAATTTAGCCCCCAACCCCTCATGTCACCTTCAACTTTTGGTATGATGGTGCCTTCTCATAATACTAAAGTGTGCATAGTGGAGGCGTGTACCATTTGCTCCGCTGCGGTTATACCTTCTGCGAGGCTCGGAAGCATCCCTCATGGTGTTCTCACCCATAACGCATACAACTATGCCCTAAGCTACCCCAACACATTTATTTTCTTTGTCATCAATTTCTTTAGAGCACCTGTAGTGACATCCCGTGCCAGTTCATTACTGTCCAAAACGTCTTTCTCCAAGATCTTAGCTGTTTTTGACTTTTTCTGTGCATGTGGTGATTCCTTGATGTTCGGCCTCTTAACTTGAGGTGATTTTGTGGGAAGGTCCATGTGTTCTTGGGTCTTTGTTTCCCTCTGCATGTCTTGTTTCGAAGAAACTTCCTGATCTCCCCTGGTATCCTCGGTGGTTACTTCCTTGATCGCCTCTTGCTGAAAAGCTGCCTTTTGTCCCTAACGTGTATTTTCCACCAGTTTAGTGAGTCGCAGCTGGATTTCCTTCTTTCGTTGTTGTTCTACCATCATTTATAATGTGGCCACATCCAGGGCATGCCACTCTAGAGGCCATGTTGCTAGTACTTCGTAAATTGCATCGTCTGTTGCGATGAACAGAAGCTTTACCCATGTTTTTTGTGGATCCTTCCATGCCCGAATATATAGGTTATGCATGTCTGCTTTGAACTCAGCCGTGCTTTGCAAATTGTTATATATTGTTGGGGACAACATTGGTCTGCAAGTGATCCATGTCCGGATACTTGCCTCCACGAATATCTAGAATACTTTGATCTCAGGAACCCTCATGACGTCCTTTGTAGCCCAGAGTGAGTTATACCGCACTACTTCAGGTAGGTTCTTCTCAATGCTAGGAAATCGGCTACCCTGCAGTAATTCTCTAGAAACCAGAAAGATTGATAGTAGCAACCATCCATAATGGAAGGTCTTACCTTTCTCTTAGGTTTCCTTACAGTTCGTCAAAAATTCATTGCATAGAAACTACGCCTAGTTGAATTGAACCTCTTCTACACATTTCTCCACAAGCGCAATGACAGGCGATGGCACCTCATTTGTACAACATTTCCTCATGAGTTTACTAGCCAGTAGCTGGGTGGTGACACACACCCCTTGATATTTGATGCTTGCTATGGCATACCTACGCTTTCACATTTCTAGCTTGTATTTAGCTTCCATTGCTTCTGCGAGACCCACATCACTACTTGTTTCGACTATGTATGTGGGGTCATTCCCTTTAATAGGCAGGTGGGCAATCCCGTGTACTAAATCGGTCATGATGGGAATCGACTCCTCCGGCTAGAGATACACATCATGTACAAGACATAGCAATTGCTGGATCATAAAAATGGTGATGGCGACGTGGTGATAGTGGGGTATCCACCTTAGATTGAGTAATATCGCCTTCTCCACACCTCGTAACCACTTCCACGGCAATAATTTGTCTTCGATCAACTGCGGAAACTTCTCGATGTCTGCGAGATCCCAATATTTGAACTTTATACTCAGTATTCGGCCCAGCGGCAGACCGTCAAACCTTATTTCATCCAGAAGAAGGCGGGTTTGAAGCATACTCTTCGCAACGTCCAGGTCCTTCGGTATCTTGGCCATCCCATTCCATGGAGAGATATATGGTGGTAGTGAAGGTATTTGGAAAGCATCCTCTTCTTCCTCATCCGGTGCTTAAATCGGAGCGATCAAGGTCTGCAAATATTCCTCGTCCTCATCCATTTCAGTGGTGATTTTTTTCCCTTTTTGGCCATTGATAATTTACTGAATCGTGGGTGATGTCCGGACGGGTCCCATAGTCTGCTTGTCTTTTCAGGGTCACGGTGTGTGTGGGGACTTTGGAAATTCGGGGGTGGCAACCACTTCTTCTAGTTCGTCCGATATCAGATACAGCTCTTCCATGAACCGTGCTTGGGCTCTAGTTATGGTACTCATTGGAGGCCTAGTAGTTGGATATTCAGTGTTCTGTATCAGCTCAAATATCAAATATACCTGTGTTGTCCAAGGGATTTTAGATGAATGCATAAATTTGAATGGAACCCTTCCCTACTTTTTCAATTCATTAATATTTTCTAGGTGACATATCTTTTCGTATCTAGCTTGTGTCTCTAGTCTTAATGACCTTCCACCTGCTCCTCTCTACCGTAACTCGAGCTTCTTATCATGAGTAGTGATGGCAATGATCACCTCCAAGCCTATTGAGGTGGAAGTGCAACCCGTTTGGTGTGACTAAATCTTGCTGGCTGATTGGCCCTACATGGAACCCTCTTACTGTGCAAGCCTCCTGTAGATTTGTTTATAGTCCCGTGCCTCCTTTCAACTGCTGGGGGCATTGAGACTGTGCTTTTTATAGCTAGTCGGTGGTTGCACCTTAGGTGTGAGATTTCCACTTCCCTACTAGCCCAAGCTGTGGGCACATTTTGGGTGCCTTCATATCCATTATCCCATCGGTGCTGCTATATATGGTACACTTCCTAGTTGGTGTGGTCACAACCATGATAGTAGGGTCGCAGCTTGTTTTAGTACCAAGCTAGACCTAACCTGGCCTAGTTCCCTTATTTGCAGATTCACGCTACCTGCTTGTGCGACGGTGGCTTTTATTTTGTTGATATCTTCATCCAACATCATGCTTTTCCTCTTTAGTCATGTCCATTCTTCCTCGATTCTTGAAGCCTGCTACTGCCTTGCTGAATGGCTTCCTGCAACCACCAAATTTCTTTGCCTAGGACCTCATGAACTGTAGATTTTATGGTCTAAGTAGTTACTTCCATCACCTTCATCCCCTCCTTTTTCTGTTGAGTTTATAGGCCCACCGAACCCCTGGTATCCATAGATTATTATTGGGTCATCTTATCATATGGATGTTATTTCTGCTCCCCCTAGCTTTCGTAGTGGCCTTGTTGCGATCAGCTGGCAGAATGCATCATTGTCACGAATTTGGATTCTTGATTCTTAGATGGCTCGGTGCGTGCACCATATACACCTGTATCCTACACTACGAACAGATGATCCCCCTACTTTTTCCTCCAATGCATACGTGCACCTTCCTTCTACGTTTGTGCCACGTTCTCTTAGTCTATTGGCATGTCCTTCACCCTTGTGCAGTTATTTCGCACAGTGCCTCCATTTCCACACCCTACTATTTTTTCTCCAGAATTGAGATTTCGAAGTGATCTACTAATTTATCCATGTGCATTGCATCAATTGGTAACTCCCTTGCTTCTATTGTTATGCAGCGTAGTGATCTAACCATCATATTAAAATTTAGCATTCTGACCTCGTGCAATCGGTTATGTCATCACTCGATCTCTTCATCTTGGGTCTGATGTGCAGGAACTGTCATTTTCCCATGAGATTCTCCTGCCTGCTGTCGAGTTCACCCGGGCCTAATCCTGTGCTAAGATCTAGTAGATTCAGTCCAATTCATCTTCACTGTCCTCATTGCGCAAAGGCTCAGTGTAGCACACCCCTTTAGCTAGGTCTAGTGGGACCACTATGCGGAGAGACTTTTTCTCAAATATCATTTTTCGTCTCTTTAGGTTGATGACCCCATTCATGTCCATGGCCCAATCTATCATTAATAATGCAGGGTAAGGATTACTATCATCCACAATTTCTATTACCTCAAAATTGGTCTGTGCGCTTGCACCTTCGGTTTCCAGTGTAACTCCTTACATTCTCCCCATAGGTAGGATCCTTTGTTGGTTTACCATCTGTAATTGGATAAGACACCATTGTAGTGCAGGCCTACAGATGCGCTCCCAGGGCCGTTTAAGTAGGACATTAACATCTGATGGCAAATCCAGAATGAGCTGATCCAACTCATGCTTCCCAATCTGCGCAATCAACTACATTTCCCGCTCGGTGTGCAAAGCATGTTTGCCTAGTTTTCGAACCATGCATGGTTTGCCTGACCCTACGCACCTAGTTATCAACTCTTGCAATCCCTTCACTACTTTAGTGTCCCATGGTAGCTCCATACATGTCTCTTAAAAGATAGCTAGCATAGAAGTATCCATCTCCGGCTCAACTTGATCCTTGCTACCAGAAGTGAAAACCTCCACGAAGCGCTTCCTAGCTTCCATAAATGTTTCCTTTGCATGCTCCAAATCAAATTCAGGTTGCTTTGTAGGGGCCTTACGAACCCATGCATCCTCCTTAAGTTTCTTCCCCTTATCTTCTCCTATATTTGCACCACTTCTGAGCATGATGTTCACATTAGGATCCTGCTCACACAGTTCAACCTTCATCATTCGGACATTTTGAGTGGGAGTAGCCTAAAGCACCCCTTTATTCTACATCTGTGCAAGTAGTGTGGGGCAGTCTACTGTGATCAAATTGGTAATAGTACGGGAAACATGTTCTCATTCGATTCATGCAATCACACACGTAGTGCCCAGGTCATCCAACATTGTAGCAGATTAATTGTCCTCGGCCTCGTCTGGGTCCCATTCCTCCTCATCCCCATCCGCGTCCCTAGAATCTGCCCCGTGCTATTGCTGTAGCCAAATCCTATCCTCGCGCTTCAGTCTGCATCCTGTAAGTAGGTGTCTGATCCATCATCTATTCATAACTTCAACAATTTTGTTCATCATGGCCCATCGATCTACAAAAATTGCAAAATAGCTACTGAGGGGGTTGTATAAGTTTATGTAATAGATGACAATTTTGTGGTGTGCTTTCCTCCCACCTGGGAGATCACGCGCCAGAGTGCGAGCAATGTGCATGGCCTCACTTGTGCCTTTGGTCACAATGGCATTGGTCCCCCTACCAAATAGTTTGTGAATATCGAACAATGATCCTTATCATGCACCACACCTCTGTGCGCGCCTTTGATCAGGGCGCCTTATCCTATTTCAAACTTTACATCTCTAGGCATAGGTTTTGTAGTTGTGCGTGGATTTTCTGAAATCCCAACCCTAGATCTTGTATTGGGGTTTCATGCAACCTCATTGTTGTCTCTAATGCTTTAGCTTGGGTTGAGATCTTTTTCTATGATAGTGTTGTCCTCAGATGTGGTTTCAAAGATGCCACAAACCACGCATAGTGTTGCGCATCCGTCAACGTCATGTTAGCCTAAGGGATTGTAATCTTAAATCTCTGATCTAGGTCCCACGGGGTTTCACCAGGTAACATCATTATCTCCTTGAACTTGGTGATTGACAACGTCTCTAATTTTGGCCAGCTAAATACTTTGTTCAATGCATCCAGGATTGCCACTATTCCTACATTCGCGTGATTACTAGAGTAATTTATATACCACGTCAACGTGCAATCCTGCAGCATGCTCACCATAGTAGCCTTTCTGATGTTATCATCCATAATGCCTTGGGCTTCCCATACTTCCTTTACCATGAACCATAATTGGTTTGGTTCCTCATTCGCTATGCCTCTAAATATAGGAAACTTGATTGTACTCACCATTCCAACCTTCGGTGGTGGTGTAGGTGAGGTGGGTGAAGATGGGGTTAATGTAGGTGAAGTTGGTGGGGGTGTGGATGGAAGTAGTAATAGTGGAATGCACTTCTTGATCAACTGGAGTACGCTTCTAGGAGAGAACCATGTGAGCTCCTCCTTACTTTCTCATGAAATTGAAATCAGAGGACTCTTTTCTAATCTTTCGGTCCCTCGATAGCCTCTTCCACTCCTCGTTACTGCAGACATCAATGGATGCGCATAACCTGCTTTTAATACAACAAAATTTTAATCCAACTATTCAACGATTTGATGTACTTACCCTACAGTCCTTAGAGAAATTGCCTTTCTGCTTCACTGTAAATCACAGTTGTGTCTATCATGAATTTGGTGATAAATCCTCCTATTATTCGGTCTAGGCAATGATCTACTGCCCGTACGATTTTATCTTCAGACGCCTCTAGCCGGCACACCAACTCGGGAGTCCACACAATTGTTTGATGAAGCCTGCACCTTCCCATGTTGTTAGCTAGCCTCGCGATCCACTCGTACATGTCCAACGAGAAGGTTGCGAAGAAGATCTCATGGATTTTTGTGTATATGTAGCAATCTGGCCACCTTTCCTCAGATATCTACGGATTTTTGTTCTCCTATACAACAAACTTGTGCAGTTTCTGATCCAACCAATATTCAATCTCTTTCTTCATAGGGTTCAAGTGTTATGACATCAGACATCACTTTGGCAGATCCCAGTCTTGGCAAAGGAACGATTTGTTGGCTTATTGGGGCCCGACCCAGGTTTGGAAGAGTTATTAGCCGAAAAAATCCTGTGCTACTGGCCCTTTCGGGAAAAGTCGATAGAGCACAGAATGAAGTCTCACCCAAGGTAGCAGGGGAGGGTTCTAGAACTAGGTTTCCACACACTTGGTATGTTTGATGTGGTTTGAATGGGGTCATGAATTGATCTGTGCCCTTGCGGTACTATGTACGACTATCGGGCTTCCACTTAAATCCGCAGCAACGTGCTCTTATTATTATGAGTTTATTATAGATCTATACTACTTCTTATGGTCTTTAAGCAAACATTTAACAATCGTACTGAGTGCACGTTGTTATCACCAAAATAAGGGTTTACACTGTTCCTAGTCATGGTCTTAGATAAGTGTCAAGTCACCCTATGTTTTAAGGGGTAGGTGATAAGTTAGGACTCTCAAAGGTCTCATATTTCATATCCAAATAAAGTCTAACAACCTTATTCCATGTTTCATGAGTCTTACATTCTTTTAGAAAACACATAGCTTAAACTATTTTTAAGATTTTTGGAATTAGCCCCGAAACCACATTTTCATAGTGCAGACAATGTAAAATCATTGTTTTGTGCTACGAAAATGTTGCTCTTTTTGTAGCACTTCCCCCATGCACTACGAAAGCGAAGATTCATACAACAGTCTTGTCAAAAAATCAATCTGT
The DNA here is from genome assembly GCA_000404065.3 of Pinus taeda. Lineage (NCBI taxonomy): Eukaryota > Viridiplantae > Streptophyta > Pinopsida > Pinales > Pinaceae > Pinus > Pinus taeda. The sequence continues at coordinate 242 of APFE030194180.1, read as the reverse complement.
TAATATTTCGTTAAATTTTCATTATTAGGTGTCAGCTAGGAGTCAGTCCTTAAACATACGGCCATCCAAAACTAATTATTTCGAATTTAGGGGTCATTATGATATATGATTTCAAATTCGAAAGGGCTGGCTAGTCTCTTATTGTAGTTTGCATGAAAACCCTCAAACAAAATCATTTTTTGAATGGTAAGCTTTTGGTAATTTCTTACCAGGGTTTCTCTCATCCATAATTCAAGTGAGGC